>CM025791.1:87832423-87876950 GCA_014635995.1 Sarcophaga peregrina
CTCTCTTCAATTATTTGAGGATTCTCAGAACCCCAAATACGACAATTTTGTTTATTAACATACCCAGCGAGTGTGAAATGTGCTTCATCGCTGAAGAAAACTTTGTTCCAACAATTGACGGTCCACCGCGTTTTGTTCAAGCATTCTTTCCACGTATCTACGACGTTGTGAATGGTCAGCTGGTTTCAGTTGTTGCGTGAGATGGACTTTATATGGATGTAGGTGTGCAGATCTAAATGCAAAATACGCCATAATGTGACGTAAGATGGTCCTAATTCCTAGGAACGATGAGGAATCGACACATTCGGGTCTTCGCCAACACTTTCACTTACAATAGCGATATTTTTAGCGTAACGAGCGAAATGATAATGCACAGGCCTTTCAATATTTGTAACTACTCCAGTCTCTTCAAATTTCTTCACAATTTTGCCAATTGCTTACGTAGTTGTACGATTATGTAAAACATAATCTCCTCTTAAAGCACGATACTTGGCTGTGGCAGAATTACCATTTTTGTAATAGGTTTTGATAATTTTTAGTCGTTGTGTGACAGTTAAGCGATCCATTTTCGTCAACTGTCAGAGTTTTAAATGAAAAAAAAAATTGATTACACACTAGTTCGTTACAGATGTTGAATTCCAGTCCCATACTTTTGAAACCACGAAATGGATAGCCCTTTATTTCTTCATACCAAGTTAGCATTTTAAAAGCCCTAACAACAGCTTCTGAATGTATAATGTTGAAGATGCACTACATACATAATTGGTCAGTAAAACCCTTCAGTCAGGATTACGACCTAGCTTTCCTACACCACTTTGTACATAAGTGGCGGGACCTACAGTTTAAAGGCTACTCCGAACGACAGATTTTTGAGAAGCTTTTCATGCCTAAATTTATTTACTCTCAGAGCTTTTGCCATAATTCTGCTGAGAGGCAGACGCCGAAGAAATATTTTTTTTTCTCATATTTCGTTTTGATGTCTGAGCTGGGATACAATCCCGGTCTTTTCCTCTAAAAAGCCAACACACTACCTTACTAGACTACGGCGACTACATCATACCAACTTAACTTTTTAAGAGCCCTAACAACAGCTTCCGAATGTACAATGCTGAATATGCTTTACTTACTTACTTAATTTGCCATTACAACCCTTCAGTCAGGATTACGACCTAGCTTCTCACACCACTTATGTTGTGTGCGTTAATTTTATACATGAAGTGGCAGATGCTTTACACGTCAATGAAATCTAACAATGAGTGTAATTGGTAAGTCAGATTGTGCTCATTGTTTCCCTTCTAAGGTCTGAGATTACTCCTAGTAGACATCAATTGTATCCCAACTATGGGAAAAAGAACGACTTTCTGATTTCTTCACTTAACAGATGCATGCGGCATTTCAATACAAAAGTTTAAATATTTTAATTGTGCTTCCCTTAAGAAAAATAAAATTAAATACAAACTAATCCTCTAAAGAAATTTGTAATTTTCATTTGTAAGTTTAATTTTTTTGGCAACTATACCAACATCACAAACAAATCTCATTACTAAATCTGTTCAAATATTTAATCTTCCTCTCTTACTCAACAATTTCAATCATTAGTTTAACCAGTGTTAGTGATAAAACGTAGTTTTTAAACCAACAATATTGCCAGCAACAGTTACAATTATTCGGCCTGGAAAACATCCAGACTTCTTTCTTCATTTTTCGGTTTTGTTTTTTGCCTCCTCTGTTTTTGTTTTTATTGCTCTTTTTATAACACTTAATTGGAATTCACTATTGGCAACACATTAACGCTTGATTGGTAAAAGAGAATCATAATGGGCTACACATACATACATACATAGGCGAGCATGTAGGTTTGTAAGAGTAGAAGCAACAAATATGGGGAAAAAGAAAAAATGAACACACCATGCAGGCTCGTATAAAGGTGTGCACACACACTCTAAACTACTACTTACATATACAGACACTCACACATATAAAGAGTGTTTGAATTTAGTTGAATTTTTTATTTCTTTGTTTACAATCGCTAGGTTACCGTCATGCCCGTATTTAAAGCAATCAAGTGCAAATTTTTAATGATCTTTACACTCGCTTTACAGTTGATCTCATATGTTCACATGGATTATAACACATTTTATATGGAGGATGTTTTTCACATGGATTATAACACATTTTCTATGTAGGATTGTTTTTAGTTTTAATAGGTTCGTTAGATATAAAGGCGCATAACGAATGCTTAAAACAAAAGCTTCTGTTATACAAGAGATATGTAGATACACAGGCATTCAATAAGCAATAAGGAAATTAGATTGAAAACCGTGGAATATAAATTAACCCATTAACCCCTGACCCCAGAATCCGTGGTCCGATTTTGGTGAAATTTCTCACAAATAGTATTTGGAGTATTTGTATTGATATGAAGATTTTTATTTTTTTTTTAAGGGCCGTAAGGGCCTCTGTAGGGCATAAGTATTTTTCTACCCACTTCGGCATAAGTGTGTTCTAAAAACCAAATTTTTTCTCTTTGTTATCTGGCGGCTGGACAACATAGTTAAGCTATTTTTGAGAGTTTTATTGAAAATAACACGTTTGTGACAATAATAATCTTGACAAGAATGATAAATTTCACCAAAATTACTCCATTAAACAATGCTTTGAATAAAAAGTTCATACAATTTGGCATATTTTCCCATAGTTTTTCTACGGATGAACTGATAATCACATATTATGGTTGCCATTTGGTTACAAATCCTGAGAGTTGGCTTCTGTGACAGGATATTGGTATTCCTTTATCCTATATCCTTGCGCTTCTGCTAAAAATAAGGCTGACTACGGCCTTGGAGAAAACGTGGTACTATGACTATTAGAGAATATTTTAGATTCAAATCAATATAACGTTAAATTAACGAGTCCGCGGAAAAAAAGTAGTATTGGCCATTACTCTCTAAGGCTATGATAAACGCATGGAAACTTTTCTGCTTGTGCAGTTGATATGAAGGTTTGCTACCTATGAGTCAACTCGATTTTGGGGTTAGAGTTGTTGAAACGTTGGTAAAAATCGTGAAAATCGATGCCGTTATGGAAAAGTTGTCGCAAATGCGCAGCAAATGGCAAAACACACTGACAAACTTGACCACATGATCGATAAAATTGAAAAACTCGGTCGCTGTTCGCAATGCGGTGGGAAAATAGAGTATGGTCGTGCAAAATACAGTTTGAATATGGGCATCCAAGGGATTCTTTTGCACAATATTATGCCGGAACTACCAAAAATACAAAAGAATAAAGAAAAATAAATGATTTGAAATTTCTATTTGAAATTCATTTTTAAAAGTTTTATGAAAAATATTGCATACCAATGCCTAAGTGGGTATTTTTTGAAAGCCATGTCATTTAATCGCACCTGTAGCTTAGGTAAGTAGACCAAATTAAGTGAAAGTTTATTTTATGGGATAGAAGATATATTATATTACATGGCATCTCAAGATTTTTCTGAAAATATCATCCATACATATTCCACAGAAGTTCTTTCGACAAAATTTTGATTTTGAAAAATCCGTAACCTTTGACCTTTCTTCTGTCATCCAAAATATGTGAATATCATGCCGTACTAATTTTTTTTTTTAACCCATTCTATGTCTTCTTTATTCGTTCTTAAAGAAAAGTTTTGGCATTCGTTTAGTTGGGTCAAGATAGAATTTTTTAAAAAAAATTTCTTTTTTTGGATATTTTACTACCCATTCGGCATTAATGGGTTATATATCTTAATGTGTCACTATTTGTTGTCAAAAAATGACAACAATTATCCTTCTGAACACTTAATAAAATTGAAATTGCCCCCTCATGGAAAGCACCTACAATTTTGATGTTCAACATCACTTTTGTTAAAACACCTGTTTGTCTCAAAGCTGTTTATGCCATCGTAATCAAATTTTTCCTTTTTTTCTTGTGTTTTTTTTTTATTTTAAAAATATTTTTTGCACGTACAATATTGAATTTTAATACAAATTTATTAAATTGCAAGAAAATAGAAAGACAAAGTATAAGTAAAGTGTGTAATAAAAAGTGGCAATAAAATTACTATTCTTAACAGTTGATGCAAATTTTATTTTTATGAGCACACCAATAGAGCCCCATATACGTGCATGTACGCCCAACCTTTATATGAAATGGCACGTTTTAAAGATAGAAAAATTAGAGACAAATTTAAAAAAAAGGAAAGGAAAATTGAAATTGAATTGAAATATTTAAAAACACATTTTAATAATAGACGTACGGTTTAGTGCAGGTATTAATATTGAAATTCATTATGTAATCTAGCAGAGGAAATAAAACGAATAGCATTTTTAGTTATTATTTCCCTTTATCGAGTAGTTCTTTTTGTTAAATTTTTACTTTCCCTACCAATTTAGCGCACTCCCATGTTCCTTATGTTAGTTCAGGAAAGAGGTTTCTTATTCGAAATCCTTTTTTTTTTTTTGGTGATAATAGTAGGAAAGCTTTTCGTAATTTTATGGATTTTATATGTACATGTTTATAAGCAAGTGACACATAATTTTTCTATTAAACCAACAACAAGTTTTTTGTTGAAGTTCATTTCATAAAAACGAATATTCCAACAAACGTAATTGAAACATGTTGTTTGTAGAGGCCTTTGTGACAGCATCACGTATCGGTAGTGATAATTACATTGATCACATAATCGTCACCCTCATTTGACTAAGTGCTCAACGTAATGCACTAATACCCCGGTTTGCGTCGCTAATAGGGCCTGAAGAAACGCGACGCAAACCAAAATGACGCAAAACGAAGCACGATTTTCCATAAATTTGTATTGATTTTCATTTAATTGGTTCCGAGATTCATAATTTTAGGTGAAAAAATAGATTTTTCAATAAAAAATATTTAATATACTAACGACCTACAACTTGCAACCATCAGACAATATAAATCCCTATGTACGTATGTATTTACATTAGACTTAAACGGGAAATCCCCTTTTTCTGTTATAACTTTGTACAAACATTTTCCTATTAACGACGCAAATCGAAGCATTAACGACGCAACTTCGAAACATGCGACGCAAACTGAAACAAAAACGACGCAACTTTGAAGTCAAAGAAATTTAAAGAGACACAATTTCGATTTTGCACTAAATTTAAACGGGAAATCCCCTTTTTATGTTTTAGCTTTGTACAAACATTTTCATATTAACGACACAATTCTAAGCATTAACGACGCAACTTCGAAACATGCGACGCAAACTGAAACAAAAACGACGCAACTTCCAAATCACAGAAATTTTAAAAAGACGCAACTTCAAAGCAGACGCAGAACGAGGCAACACAAACCGGGGTATTAGTGTATAATTTAATGGAGATGTTTAATCCATGAAGGCAGTATTCAGGCATCTATTAGGTGGACATAAGTTATTCAGACATTAAAACGAAAATATGAAAATATTTCTTCGACAACTTCCTCTAAGCAGATATCTGGCAAAAAACTTTGAGAGTAAATAAAATTGCCATGAAAAGCTTCTCAAAAATCTGTCATTCGGAGGCGACTTTAAACTGTAGGCCTCGCCATTCACATATAAAATTAGCACACGCAACATAAGTGGTGTGAAAAACTAGTTCGTAATTCTGACTGAAGGGTTGTAATAGCCAATTATGTTATGTATGTTGAGTGTCAACACAATTTCTATTGAATGCTTTAATCCTAGCCGTCATTGTCTGCACAGTTTCTTATATTTCTTAGTCCCGTCCTACATATCCTCCTTTCATCTTTTCACCTTCTTCCCTCCCTTAGGACGTTGTACAAGGGGTCAGTTCGACTTCCGGGTACTGTACCTAGTCCTAACCTAACCTAGTCCCGTCCTAACCTAACCTAGGCTGATAGGGAATAAGTCTAATATCGCTTACGTTAGGGAATATCATGATCATGGAATTTGTATGACTGAGAGTTTACTCCTTTAACGAGCAAAATCAGTGATTTTGTTGGATAACATTTCGCAACGAATGGAGTAATCTGGAAGCTGAATATGTTTTTAAAAGAGGAAATATTTGGTGGCATACAAATCAATTTATAATGGAATTTGACACAACGGCCGCTGAATTTGGAATAAAATTTGGCGCAGGAGCAGATTTTCTTGGTCTGAGAATGAAATATTGGAAACCTATAGGGAAACTTGCAGGCATCTTCCAAGTGTTAGTTCAAGCCATGGAAAGATATGCGCAATTCAACTTGCGTAGGAGGTACAAAAGACTAAACATATTAATATTATTTGATAGTCTAGTACGTAGTGTGTTGGCTTATTAGACGTAAAGTCCAGGTTTGTGTCCCAGGTCAGGTATTAAAACGAAATATGAAAAAAAAATATTTCTTCAGCAATTTCCTCTCTGGTAAAAACTCTGAGAGTAAATAAAACCTGCCATGAGAAAATGTCTTAAAAATCTGTCAACGTTAAACTGTAGGCCCCGCCATTCATGTATAAAATTAACGCACACAACAGGAGTGGTTTTGAGAAGCTAGGCCGTAATCCTGGCTGAAGGGTTGTAATGGCCAATTATGTGTGTATGTAGGCCGCTATTGGTATACTTGGTTGTTGTAATATTACATCGAAGACAGCACGAAACTGTCTGGGAAAACTAAAACCAATCGGTCATTAAAATAAAGTTAACCTGTGCTAGGTCCCAAGGTCTGTGGAAAATTGCGGTAATAGGCAAGCAGACGTCTATTGATGAGTTCAAAACCCTTCTGTGAAGATCACGGATGCTCAATGAAAGGTTCGGTTAAGGAAGGCAAAGACTCTTGTCAAACCATGTAAGTTTTGAGGCTGGGGAAACTACAATACCAGGAGATTCCAGGCAGTTGATGGGTCTAAAATTTTTCTGTAGAAGATGGCGGATGCTTAATTAAAGGCAAAAAGTCTTCGTAAACCATGTGGGTTTAAAGCAATATAAACTTTTGTTAGGAAACTACAATAGGAGGGGATTTGTGTTACGCTACTACAACTTAACAACAGATTTTTAACATTGCACTGTAGCCCCAGAATACATTTATTTAAAATGGGGGTTCTCTTGAGACTAAGGATGCCAATCGGGAAATCCCGAATCCAGAAATCCCGGGATTTTAGGGATTCACAAAATCCCGAATCCCGGGATTTTTAAAAACTTGTCCCGGGATTTTTCGGGATTTTCGGGATTGTGAATTCATATGTATTTTGACCCTACAAAAGGTCCTGGAAAAATTGTTTATCACTTGACTTCGATAATAGCATTTCAGATGAGCAAAACTTTACTTCCAGTGATAAAAAAAATTATTTGATGGCATCGAAGAATGCAAAAGCTCTATAAAACGAATTAAAAGGGGAACTGATTTAGATACTCAACTGTCCAAAGAAATAGATTTATTTACATCAGGAGATGGTAGAGGTGAATATTTACAAGCTGCATACAGCTATCTTGGAACTATTTTACCAACAAATGTCGATTGCGAGAAGTGTTTTTCAACAGCAGGTTATGTTGACAACAAAATTCGTTCAAGCCTATCAGATCACGTGTTAGATGCTTTAATGTTTTTGTTGGAATCCAAATAATTTTCTTAAAACATATAATTCTGTTATACATAATTGGAATACAAATGGTTTTGTTAATGAAATATTTTTATTACTAAGAGAAAAACGCGATTTTTCTCGTGATTTTTCGGGATTTTTGGATCCCGAATTATCCCGAAATATCCCGGGATTTCGGGATCGGGATTCACAAAATCCCGAATCCCGGGATTTTAAAAACCGATCACGTTTGGCATCCCTACTTGAGACCAACAAGGAAATTCTGTGAAGATGAAAATGTGACATTGGAAAGAAATCATGCAACATGTGAGGTATTAATGCATCCCAGGAAGAAGTACATGGTTGGACATTAAATGCTAGGCAGAGAAATGTTATCGAGCGAGCAGCATAACATAGTTTATGTACGTTGGGATAAGAAAAAGCAGTTATCTCCAGCATTAAAAATTTAACAAAAACTTCCGTAGCATACTACGTATTAACTGCAGTATTACCATTTACAAATATTTCCTTTAATTCTTACAAGGCTTTGTTTCCTGTTCATTATATCTCTTACATGCTTTACAGTTGTGTTACTGTAAATCGTATAAAAGTTTCATTCTCCATATTAATCGCCTTGTAACAATAACAAAAAAGAAAAATATTGTTTTAATCTATCTTTTCAAAAATATTAATTGTCCTTACTACTTCAATTGTAGCAGCATTTCTCTCCCATGTAATGACAGCCTGGTCATGGACAATTTCTTTATTGGATCACTTTCCGTTATTGAATGCTACGATATATACGGAAATGAATATGTAGTGTTTCTTGCAGAGAAGTATAATTTAATGTCCATAGTTTTATATCTCCATTGCTCTATCTTGTACACGTTGTTACAGTGTCCTCTTTGCAATAGTGGCGGTTGTTGCCTCAAGCACTTATATTTGTGGTAAAATTTTTATGTGCCAATATATTGCAAACCCAATAAACCGCGAAGTGGAAGGAATGTAAGGAGTGCGCACAAAAAAAAAAATTGGGCCCACTTATAACTTTCATCATAGTTGAACAAAATGAACACCGTTATATTGTTTTTGTTAGTGATCTGTTTCAAAAACCACGTGCTAAATGTCATTGCAATAGCAAAAATAGTTTTTTGAAAATGTGCACCCAACAAGAATGTCGTAAAAAAATAATTGAAATTTTCAATGAAAAACCGCGCCGCTTACAAAAAACGATTGCTAGGCTCGCAGGTGTGAACCAAAAAACAGTTTCTAAGGTAAGGATAAAACAATATAAGGATTCTTTGAGTATTGAGAGAAAGCATGGAAATGGAAGAAAAATAAGGATTTGCCGACCAAAACAAAGCAAGTAAAATAATACGTATTTTTCTAAAACACCCTAACATGTCTGGAAGAAAAGTGGCTCAAAAAGTTAGATGCTCTGAGACCACACAAAAAAATTTTACACAAAAGGAATTCAAATATTATTTACTTTAATTAAATATAAAACGAAAAAAATCTGCCACTTAGTTTTATTTCAATAGCGAAAAGTGAAAATCCAATTTTTTTTGTGCGCACTCCTTATATGCTGAAGCAATACTATGATCAAGTGACGTACAGTTAGAATTCTAATCAGCAAACAATTTTGACTGTGCAAAAGCATAGAACTTCTAGCGGTGAATTAATTTCAAGGAGTCCAATATTGCTGGATTACAACCCAGTACTGGTCCGTCGGTTTCGGCCAGCAATAGGAAGCAGTAGGGGCCTTAGTTCTAGGCTATGTATTCATATTCCACATTAGTTTACTTTCTTGATTTAAATAACCGGAGGTTTTGAGTTTTTACCTCGAGGCTCTTAGATGTGTGAAAGAGTGTGCTCTGGTAAAGTGTGGTATAGGCATTCTGACCACTGCAGTGTTTTCAAGGCAGATCTCAATGGTATTTTGAAACCGGTGCAATGATGTCTATCGTTGTAGTCTAGTTTTATTGTTCATTGGTTTGTAGCGAAATTAAACAGCAAAAGGATTTGTTTGCTTGGAGCCAAGTGCACTTTGAAGCACACACTTCGACTGGATTTTATTAATTAAATTGTTGAGGGAGAATGTCCCTTTTTTGACAATTTCAAATCAACCCCTTAGGTTGGGTTAGGTTAGAGGACGTGTACTTATCAATTCTGACAAGTACAGTACCCGGTGGTCGAATTGACCCATTATACAACGTCCTAGCTTCTCACACCACTTATGTTGTGTGCGTTACCTATAATACGGCAGGACCTATAGTTTAAACTCGACTCCGAACGAGAGATTTTTTGAGAAGCATTTTATGGCAATTTTTACTCTTAGAGTTTTTTGCCAGAAATCTACTGAGAGAAAGTCGCCGAAAAATATTTTCATATTTTCGTTTCGATGTCTGACCTGGGATTCGAACTCGGGCCTTTCGTCTAATAAGCCAACACACTGCATACTAGACCACGGCGGGTTCAACCCCTTACTTCTAATACAATTTTAGTTCAGATTAATACTAGAACATATGTTTGTGTGTACAATCCATACTTAACTATATATTAAAGGGTTTGTGTGTTTGTGTGTTTATCGTGGAACAAGTGGATGTCATACGATACGCGCCCGCTGTCCATAATAATTCCCATGGTAAAGTGTGAATAGAGCCACACACGATCACTAGCTATGCAATACAACAACAACACACATAGTGCATTTGATATGCATATCAATACTGCTGGCAATCACTCAACAAAGTGTCAAATGAGCGTCGCGTTTGCGCATTACTATTGTGACGTCATACGCTGCAGCGACGGTCAGCAACATTGAGACAAGTGGTCGGTGCTCATATGCAATTGGATATTCTTTTGTTTATGCACATGAAATGTTGCGTTGGTATTGATAACTGTAAAATCATGCTACAGGTTCTACCCCTGGATCAGACATCTCAAACAAAACGAAATATGGAGAGAATATTTCCTTCGGCGACCTGATCTCAGCAGACTTCTGGCAAACACTCTGAGAGGAAATAGAAAAAAGTTTATCAAAGCTCTGTCGTTCGGAGTTGGCTTTAGGTCCTGTCACTCATGCATGTAATTAACACGCACAACATGTCTGGTGTGAGAAGCTAGCTCGTAACCCTATTTAAAGAGCTTGTGAACACATGCTTATAAAGAGCTTGTAAACGTCTTATCTCTCAGACTGTAAGATAATTAAAGTTCACAAAGTTTTTCAAATTCATTGTGATACCTTTTGGGCTTATTGGGTATGCCTTATATTTTTATAAAAATTTCTGCGGTTTTATTTCTGTGGTGATATCGCTCTTTTCTTTGGGATTGTATAAGTATTTGCAAGAGTGTGTTAGCACATGCACCATCGCATCCATTGCTTGTTACTGGTTTCACAAAACCGAAGCAACGTATGTGTTGTCTCATGTACTCCCCAGAGTCTGTGACGACATTTGTGCTAAGCGTACATGATGCCATTATATTACTGGCTGTCGTTGAGTGAACGATAGTGTTCTACAAATATTATGTGCAACATGTTGAAATAGATTTATTGCATACCAGGGAGAGATTTACTACTGCTGTGTACTGGCATCGTGTGACGTGAGTATCTTCTTATTTTTTTTAAAGTCTTATTAAGAAATGAGGAATGCTTTATTGATAAAGAATTTGAAAATTAAGTTTTGGTGTTGATTGTTTAAGGAAATTTCGGTGTAATGGCATAACATTATCCCTTTCAATCTTTAATTTAGGTTTCCTCAAAAGCCAGAGTGTTTTCTTATATCAAATTAAAATACATTCCAGCAGTATTAAAACACCACTTAATAGCAATTTTCTGGGCAGAAAGAACAGCTCAAATGAAGTTGTACAATATACAGGGACTAGTTTGTGCTAGTCCTTGCGCTGACCAATTATTTTGGTGGAACAGTAAAGTTTGGAGAGCATACCTGTGATGACACAACGGACCGCTATGTGGGTTCTACTGAGCTTTGATAATAAAAGCTGCCACTCCAACCTAGCTACATAGTATATGCTAGCACAACAGGGACAATGCTACAGGCTCTGTTGGACTTAATAATCGATTAGCTGACAGAAAACTAGGAGGGATGGAATGCATGCAAACAAGGCAAAGTTTCTGACTGTGGCTAACCTGGCGACCATCAGGACGATCCTTGTCTTACTGTATTCAAGTTGATAAGCAGCCTCCTCGTGGCCCCTCCTGAATGACATTCTAGCACCCGCTAGATGTTAACTAATGCGTGCAGCGAGGTCCAATCCCCTGGACGTTAAATTCGGGTTGTGCGTAGGGCTTAGAACCCATCACATAAAAACTTCATCCAATGAAAACCAAAACAACAAACCTTAAGGAGATCACCTCTAAAGTTGAGGACCACGGCAAACATTTCAAGGAAAACGATTTAAGAATAGGCACATGGAACGTCTGCACCGTTTACAGGGCAGGCGCTTCCGCCCAAATGGAGGATGCCTTCCTGAAATGTAGGACGGACATCACTGCCATACAGGAAATGCGATGGATAGGTCAAGGATGGAAAAGGTTAGCATCTTGCGATGTGTATTACAGCCGCCATTTTGATAAACACGAATTTGGTTGCGGATTTGTGATTAATAAGAGACTTCGTCAGCTTGTCTCTTGGTTTACGCAAGTGAACGAAAGAATAGCCATAATCCGCATCAGAGCAAAATTCTACAATATCGGCCTAATTTGTGCTCACGCCCCGACAGAAGTAAAGGACGATATGGTTAAGGATGCCTTCTATGCTAAACTCGAGGACGTATACGATAAGTGCCCGGCCTATGACGGCAAAATAGTCCTCTGGGATTTTAATGCGAAGGTCGGGCGGGAAGGTATCTTTGGCCACACTGTCGGACAGTTCAGCCTCCATGCGAACACTACATCTAACGGTATGAGGCTGATCGATTTCGCCGTGGCGCGTAACATGGTTGTATGTAGCACCAGATTTCAGCATCTCGACATTCACAAGGCCACTTGGATGTTCCCCGATCGGTCAAAATCCAACCAGATCGACGGAAGGCATGTATCCAGTGTACTAGATGTGCGCACATTTAGAGGTCCAAACATCGACTCGAAACACTACCTTATCTCAGCCAGGTTCCGAGTGCGTATTTGCGCCTCGAGGACTGCCCGCTCAAAGTGCACTGCAAAAGCTGGACGTTAAGAAGCTGCGATCACAAAAGACAGCTGGGGCGTTCTCCGCTTAACTCTCTGATAAGCTCAGTCGTTCCCTATCCAATGAGGTCACCGTGGTCTAGTAGGTAATGTGCTGGCTTATTAGACCTAAAGCCAGGGTTCGAGTCCACAGCCAGACATCAAAATAAAAATACAAAAAGTATTTTTTCGGCGATTTCTTCTCAGCAGATTTCTGGCAAAAACCCTGAGAGTAAAAATAAAATTGCCATGAAAAGTTTCTCAAAAATCTGTCGTTCGGAGTCGACTTTAAACTGTAGGTCCCGCCACTTATGTATAAAATTAACACACACAACATAAGTAGTGTGAGAAACTAGGTTAATAATCCTGACTGAAGGATTGTAATGACCAATTATGTATGTATGTTCCCCATCCAATCTCAGCGGCATTGGCGGATTGTAGGCCAACAGCCCGCTATGAAAGTTCGGATCCCATAGCAGTCTAATATGCCAATTCAACAGCATTTTTGTGAAAGTATTTACAATCTGTCACACTTTAGACAGTCGATGTAGTCCTGTAGCTAGTGTGTTGGCTTATTAGATGTGAAACCATGGTTCATACATTTTCAATTAAAGAATTTCTTCGTTGACTTCCTCTCAGTAGATTTCTGGTAAAAATTCTGAGAGGAAATAAAACGTATATAAAAGCACACAATATGAGTTGTAGGCAGAGCTAAGTTGTAATCCTAACTAAAGTGTTTTGATAAACACTTTACATAATTATTAATTCGATAGGAAATGTTTTTGCCCTTTAACGAAGTTATTACTCTCATAGTTCCTTTACATTTATTATGTTCGTATAAATTCGCGTTTAATTTCCAAAGATGTTCAATGCCTTTTAACACTTAACCGTACAAAATGAACACTTTCTTTCCTGCTTATTTTTTATATTCCCCGTTTCCTTGCAATTTTTTGTATTTCATTTACTCCCTTAGTTTGCAGAGAGTTGAATAATATTCTTAACCGACATGCCATTGCTTTGGTTATAAACACTTGATTAGCCAGAAATTCCCAATTAAAACCACGAAAAATAACATTTCATAGGAAAAAGAAACGAAATAATAAGAATAACAAGTACATTAACAAAGTGAAACATAAACGCTTACGGATTTTCAAAATAAATGCTGAAAAAATCTTTGCAACAAATAATTACAATTACAGTTACGCCAGCATTAGTTTACTTCCGCTTCCAACCAGTTTAGCTAAGTAATGATGGCTAATTTTACAGTGTTTGGTAGTGGTAATCTCTGTCTCTCTCTATCTCTTTCCTTCATTTATATCCTTCAATCTCGTTCTGTTTTTCTTCCTTATTATGGCGGTTTGTTCGCTTTAATGTTGCTTTTTATCTACAACGATTGGTTTGTTATGGCTACGTAAAGTTTATTTTTATTCTGCTGTTTATAACCCCAGGGTCGGAAGAATATTCCTTCTTTTAGAAGGAGAAAAGGGAAAAAAATGCTCAATTATTTCGTGTTTTTAAATTGAGACTTAAAAGATTTGAAGCATAGAACATTTGTTGTAGAATTTTTTTTAATTTTTTAATGGCGCAATTGAATGCCACTGGAACATGTTAAACTATATTAGGAAGAAGCAATTGCTTTCTGTCTTAAATTCAAATATTAAAGGAGGCATAGACTTCTGATTAAACTAGAGGATGCAGCAAATGATGAACACCATAAGGATTCATCCGATCATCAAGTTAATAACCTTTGAAATCTGTGAAGCTTTTATTTCCTAATGCCGTGGTCTAAACTAGCAACAAAAAAACTCAAAGTATACACTAAAGTCCATTACATGCATACATAATGGGTCAACCCTTCAGCCAGGATTAAAACCTTGCTTTACACACCACATATGTTATGTTTGTTAACTTTTCATGATAATTCCATTTACTTTCAGAATTTTGGCCTTTAATCCGATGAGAGGCTGTCGTTAAAGAAATATTTTTTTCATATTTCGTTTTGTTGGAGATGTCTAACCTGGGGTTTAAAGCATGGTTTCATGTCAAATAGGTATACACTACGGATGCCAAACGGGATCGATTTTTAAAAATCCAGGGATTTTGTAAATCCCGATCCCGAAATCCCGGGATATTTCGGGATTATTCGGGATCGAAAAATCTCGAAAAATCACGGGAATAATCGCGATTTTCTCTTAATAATACAAATGATTGAAGTCGCCGTGGTCTAGTGGGTAGTGTGTTGGCTTATTAGACAAAATGCCCGGGTTCGAATCCCAGGTCAGACATCAAAACGAAAAAATATTTCTTCGGCGACTTCCTCTCAGCAGATTTCTGGCAAAGACTCTGAGAGTAAAAATTGCCATGAAAAGCTTCTCAAAAATCTGTCGTTCGGAGTCGACTTTAAACTGTAGGTCCCGCCACTCATGTATAAAATTATACGCACACAGCATAAGTGGTGTGAGAAGCTAGGGTCGTAATCCTGACTGAAGGGTTGTAATGGCAAATTATGTATGTATGTAATACAAATGATTTTGTTAACAAAATACTGACAGGGTAAACGGAGGTTAGGTCCATATAGGGATAGCTCCAAAAATCCTAGAGCTATCATGGATGGATCCTTTGGATTCCTGTGGAAGGGTATTAAGGCTACATTGATATCTGCATGCTCTCCTCATTTAGGTTGTGTTGTTCCGATGAGTATCTGTTTTTCCGTTTAGTTACGTTTCAGGCTTTGTTTGTTCCGTTGAATAACACTTTTCGAAATCAACATTTATTGGTAAAATATTTTCAAGATAGCTGTATGCAGCTTATAAATATTCACCTGTACCACATCCTGATGTAAATAAGGCATCTAAATCAGTAAGCCTTTTAATTCATTTTATATGGCTTTGGCATTCTTCGATGCCATCAAATAATTTTTTATCACTGGAAGTAGGATTTTCCTCATCTGAGATGCTATTAGCAAAGTCAAGTGTTATAGAATTTTTGTTTCAGGACCTTTTGTTGGGTCAAAATACATATGAATTCACAATTCCGAAAAATCCCGGGACAAGTTTTTAAAAATCCCGGGATTCGGGGTTTTGTAAATCCCGAAAATCCCGCGATTTCGGGATTTCCCAATTGGCTTCCCTGGTATGCACTACCTACTAGACTCGAACGTTTTTTTTTGTATACCGAATAATAGTGTTACGTTTTTACCTTGTATTGTGTTTAGTTTTAATTAAAATTCTTTATTAACCACACAATTCTGTGAGCCACTGTCTACAACTTGATGTAAACAACAAAAATTGCTTTGTTTGTAATTCCTCTTGACACTCTTTTGCATAAACCATAACAATTACTAGTCAATTATTCGACCCATATTTTTAATGGAAATCTTCAAACCATGATTATTCTCTTCTTCACACACTGCATCTTCAAACAAGACTGAGTGAACTTTTACTTACTCAGTTGCCTGCTTTGCCTTGGCTTTTTTATGGCAACGTAAACAATCTGACGAGAGTTCCTAAAGGTAAATATTCATGGCTTCTCGAAATCTTTATATATGTAATCGTTGTTTCATTATTGTTGTATATGTACACTGCTTGCATTTATTCTTGTAGTGTGTTTGTTAGTATATTTTTGTTTACACAATTCTGTGTGTCACTGTTTACAACTTGATGTAAACAACAACAATTGCTTTTTTTGTAATTCCTCTTGACACTCTTTTGCATAAACCATAACAATTACTTGTTAATTACTCGACACATATTTATAATGGAGATCTTTAAAGCACGATTATTCTCTTCAAACACAATGAGTCTTCACACAAGACTGATAGAACTTTTACTCACTCAGTTGCCTGATTTGCCTTGGCTTTATTATAGCAACGTAAACAGTCTGACGAGAGTTCCTAAAGGTGAATATTTATGTCTTCTCGAAATCTTTATAAATCATCGTTATTGCATTATTGTTGTTTGTGTATTTTGCTTACATTTATTCTTGTAGTGTGTTTGTTGGTATATTTTTGTTTACATGTTTACCATATTTTTTATGCTGGTGTTTTGTTGTTGTAGCATCTTAAGTGATGTAAAAGCAAAACTCCTATACTTAAATTTTTCCATTTTCGAACCAATATTCACTGTGGACTTTGTTCAGTAGGGGGTAATAAATAAAAAACAAATAAAACACAATGCCCTACTCAAAATTAAAATGCAAATCGTTTGGATTTTGTTTCAAGAAAAAAAAGGGAATCTCAGATAAAACCCCAAAAATGTACAACGAAATTGCTTTCGAATATGCTGAAATCACAGAAAACCAAATAAATTTTTCATATGAAACTGACAAGAAAAAATAAACAAATAAAAAAGTGAGAAGGATAAATAGACAAACAAAGGCATAGAGACTAGAGATTTGACAAATGTGTCGAGAGTTAATAAAACTCAGATTTGTTTGCATAGAAAATATCTTCCTCTCTACTCCATTTACCCAATCAAAACAGACAATGTAAATGTAAATTTCAAGTTAAATTTGTTTTTGAATTCCTTTTATGCCAATAAATTTATGCGCATTTATTTCTGTTAAGCATATGGAAAGTATCTTTTAATGAAACACTCATACGTACTTACTTGCTTAGATTGTTTTTACACTCAAAGTTTTTTTTTTCAAAAATTTGGTGATAGGAAGCCGCCGAAGATATCTTTTTACCACACTTCGTTTCTTTGGGGACGTCTGACCTCGGGTTTGAATTGTCGCCTCACGTCTAATAAGCCAACACACTACCTACTAGACTAGAATATTATTTCATTCACATGGCTGCAGCTATTGGTCTCACAGTTCGATCAGACCAATTTTCGAGAACTTTTTATGGTGTCATATCTCTGCACTGCTATAAGGCATGTTGGCCTTCAAATGCTTAATAGTCTCTGGTTTGTCGGTGTAACACTTTCCTTTAACAGCGCTCTAAATAAAAAATAGTCCAACGGCATCATATTACACCTTCTTGATGGCTAATTAAACGGCAATAAAATGTTTGACGCTTGTGGCATGAGGTGCGTGGCAAGTTGCACCTTTGTGTTGAAATCAAACATTATTCACATCAATAAACCATGAAGAGCGGGTACAAAAAAATGCTTAGCATGTAACATCAAATTTTAGTATCAGTTTAGATTTGTTCGAATTGGCCACCTTTGGTACGAATTATGGTCTTCAAAAGGCAGACAAAGCCATCGCAGGCTGCACGAAAGTGGCTTTGCGGTATTTTGGCCCATTCCCGGCGAAGCGCCGCCTTGAGATGATCGAGACTTTGGTATTTTTTAGAGAGAACCTTACTCTCCAAAATGCTCTGGGCTGAAAAGTTCAACGGATTGAGGTCCGGAGAAGAAATGAAGCCAGGAACATCCTTTTTAAGCCATTTTTGGTTGACGCGTGCTGAATGCGGTGGTGCTGAGTCCTGTTGGAATGTTCATGGTCTGGGGCCGAAATGTTTGTCTGCCCAGGGCTTCAATACTATCTTTAAGACATTTTCCCGATAATATTCGGCATTTATTTTCACCCCACGGTCGTTGAACACGAGCGGAGAGTGAACATCGGCCGTTACGGCGGCCCACACCATTACTATCGATGGCGCTTGAGTTCTGGTGGCCAATCGCAGGTGTAAATTTTCAGCTGACCTCATTGGCAAGTAAACCCGATCATTTTGTTTTTTCACAAACTGCTCGATTTGGAATGGCTTTTCATCGGAGAAAACCAAATTCGGTAACTGGCAACTTTCGTGCAAACGAAGTAACTTCTTGGCTTTTTGCAATCTAACTTTTTTTGTCCATCGGTGAGCTCTTGCACTTTTTGGAACTTCAATGGCTTTAGTCCAAGCTCAGTTTTCAATATGTGTTGCAAACGCTCTCGCGATATGTTCAGCTCACGAGCAATTTTTCTACCACTGCGGCCTTCACTTTTCGGATCATTTCTGGTGTTGTTACCGTTTTTTTTTTCATCCACTTTTTGGATGCGATGTAACACTGTCAGTATTACGGTAACGAGCAATGGTACGAGAAACAAACGATTTATTCACATTTAAACGCTGGAGGGTTGTAACGATAGCCACCTGTGGTTTTCCAGCCAAATGTAAAGCAATCACACTATCACGCTTGAATTCTTTTACGAATAACTTTTTTTTTTGAATGAAATAGATTAAAATGCTTTTGTAAGCTTGTAAGTAATAAAATGAACTGTCGCAGGAATAAATCTATCAGCTGTCAGACGAGCAGCTTACAAATGATAACAACCTGAAGTTGGTTGCAATACATATCAGCTACCCTGTATTGCCAGATTCGAAATAAACAATGGTACAAATTTAAGCCGATAGATGGCTTTTCTTATATGATAATTGTGGCGACCTGAATAATAAAGGACTCATGCATAGAATAGTGTAAGTTTTGTTTGAACAGAACTCGAACACCCTAATAGTCTAGCATACAAATCACTTATCATTTTGGTGATAGCAAATAAGTTACTTTTAGATTATACTGTAAATTATTTACTTAATACTCAAATATTGTGGTTCAAAACAAATTGTGTTTTAATATTATGCAACAATTCTGTTTTGCCCTTAAAAACTCATGCAATATTTCCGGCAATTTATTTTAACAGTGCCTATATGAATAAGTGCCAACGCATATTCATTTTATTACCACATAATTACACATGCCTTTATGGTTTCCAGCATTGCCAACAAAAAGTAATTAAAAGTATTGATGCCCATATAAAGTTTATATATACAGTGAGAGTTAAAAGAAACTGAAACAGGGGATAAAATTCTAACAATGATCAAATTTAACTTTTATTACTTAAGGAGAGTGCACGAAAAAATTTGACAATATTTCGAATTTTTTTTAATTTGTTTTTTTTTTTTTGAATTTTAAAATTTGGCAATGAAAGAATTTTAAAATAAAAATAACGGTAATTTATTTTCGTATATTTTTTTCAATGTACATTTTCTTTTGACGCCCACTGTATAACGTATAGATATTTTGATTGAGGGCAAAAAAAACCTTGTTTTTATTATTAAAAAAATTTTTTTATTGAAATTCTTTAACTGCATAATCAATTTGTAACGACCTTAGCTCTCATTTACTGTTTAAAAATTTTGCAGAAAATGAATGCAAAAAAATTTTAATGCATAAATTTTAGTAATAATTTTATTTCATTTTCCATTTGCTTTTAATTCAATTTTTACCCCCCATTTTCCATATTAATTTTCCATTTACTTGATTTCACTATTGACGTGAAATGTTTGTCGTCTGGAAAACTGAAATCAATAGTCTGTGCACTAAAATCGATAAAAAAAAATGAGGAGGAAAAATGTTTTAATTATGTCTGTAATGATTATTATTAATGAAAACAGAAGTGGATAAAATGAATAATAAAAGAAATATTAAATTAAATGATGGTTAAAACTCCTGGATAGGATTTCATAAATGTTTGCTTTTTTTATAGGCAAATTATTGAAATTTTTGACAAAAGAAAAAAAAACAGTCCATTAGCGTATGAGTGATATTAATTGGTTGGTATTACAGCAGAATACTCATACGTCATGAGAGAAAAATGTAAAAAAATCATATAAATTATTTCTAAAGCAATTTTTTTTGTCGGTTGCAAATATCTTCCATACCGCCGCATCAAATTTAATGAATAATATCTCATTTTAAAGCTTATATCTAACACTAAAGGCGAAAAATAATAAGAAATTGAAAAAATTAATATTTTCATTTATAAAAATTATATTTTATATAGAACTGCATAATAATACCATTGTCATTATGATTATATGTTTTTGTCATTTATATATAATATGCATATTAGGTTGCAGAAAGCTGTTTTGGCAATACTTTGCAGTAGTTGTTAGATCAAGTGCGATAAACAGGATTGCTTAATTGTAATGCTATTCCACATAATAATATATAAAGTTGTAAAAACCATTTTGGCAATGTCGTTATTGTCATGGCATTGTTTGTTTTATGAAGTGTAGTAATACGGTGTTGATGTATTATGATTTCTAAGATTTTTATATTAATTATTTTCATTTTATGTTACAAAAATGACAACTAACAGTGCGAAATATTCGCACGGGTCATCTAGTATATATTATTTCTAAAGCACTTTTTTTTTGTCGGTTGCTAATATCTCCCAGACCACCGCATCAAATTCAATGAATGACATCTCATTTTAAAGCTTATATCTAACACTAATGGCGAAAAATAATAAGAAATTGAAAAATTAATATTTTCATTGATAAAAATTATATTTTATTTAGAACTGCATGATAATACTATTGTCATTATGATTATATGTTTTTGTTCAAGTGTGCTAATACAGGGTCGCTTAATAGTAATGCAGTTCTACATAATATAGTATGTATTAAAATCCATTCTGGCAATACCGCTATTTACTATAATGCCGTTTATTACTACGTCAGTTATATATAGTATGCAAAATAAGTTATAAAAAGCTGGTTTGGCAATACTTTGCAGTAGTTGTTAGATCAAGCGCGATAAACAGGGTCGCTTAATTGTAATGCTATTCCACATAATAATATATAAAGTTGTAAAAACCATTTTGGCAATGTCGTTATTGTCATGGCATTGTTTGTTTTATGAAGTGTAGTAATACGGTGTTGATGTATTATGATTTCTAAGATTTTTATATTAATTATTTTCATTTTATGTTACAAAAATGACAACTAACAGTGCGAAATATTCGCACGGGTCATCTAGTATATATTATTTCTAAAGCACTTTTTTTTTGTCGGTTGCTAATATCTCCCAGACCACCGCATCAAATTCAATGAATGACATCTCATTTTAAAGCTTATATCTAACACTAATGGCGAAAAATAATAAGAAATTGAAAAAATTAATATTTTCATTGATAAAAATTATATTTTATTTAGAACTGCATGATAATACTATTGTCATTATGATTATATGTTTTTGTTCAAGTGTGGTAATACAGTTCTACATATAGTATGTATTAAAATCCATTCTGGCAATACCGCTATTTACTATAATGCCGTTTATTACTAAGTCAGTTATATATAATATGCATATTAAGTTGTAAAAAGCTGGTTTGGCAATACTTTGCAATAGTTGTTAGATCAAGTGCGATAAACAGGTTCGCTTAATTCTAATGCTATTCCACATAATAATATATAAGTTGTAAAAGCCATTTTTGTAATGTCGTTATTGTCATGGTATTGTTTGTTTTATGAAGTGTAGTAATACGGTGTCTTTTAATATCTACATATATAGTGCCAGCTGATATTTAAGAGTTAAAAAGGCTTTAAGAAAAATAAGAATAAAAATAACGTACGACGTAAGAGTATAAATAGCGTGCATTTGAAAAGACAAATGCAATTATAATGTTAATCAGAAATCTTAGTGCTAAACAGGGGTTAATAAATGGTACCAGGCTAATCGTAACAAACTTGGGAGAGCACATCATATCAGCAAAAATTATTCATTTCGATAAAACTGTACTTATAACCCGAATCAATCTTTCACCTTCTGATTCAACTGTGTCTTTCCGAATGACACGAAAACAATTCCCTGTGAAAGTTGCTTTTGCTGTGACGATAAACAAAGCACAAGGTCAAGCGCTTCAAAAGGTAGGATTGTATTAACCAAAACTGGTCTTTTAACATGGGCAGTTATACGCGGCTTTTTCTCGAGTGTATAGGTTTAAAGATATTTTTGTTTGTATTAAGGATTCGTACGGGCAAAAGTTAACGATGATCATGTTATTACCTCTAACTTTGTATTATGATTTCTAATATTTTTATACTTTTAACAAAATTTCTATTAATTATTTTCATTTTATGTTACAAAAATGATAACTAACGGTGCGAAATATTCGCACGGGTCATCTAGTTTGTTTTATTTTTTATTTAAAGAAAATTTTATACTCTTGTAATCTTTCTTTAAAGAACTCTATCACTAAATAAAATTTCTATGAAAATTTTCTTAAAAATCAGAACGACTGACGGATTATTGTAACACGTTTCAGGCGGAAATCGGCGTAGTCTAGTAGGTAATGTGTTTTCTTATTAGAAGTAAAGCCAAGTTTCGTACTCCAGGCCAGACATTAAAACAAAATACAAAAAAATCTGTCGTTAGGAGTCGACGTTAAACTGTAGCTACCACCGCTTATGTATAAAATTAACACACACAACATAAGGCCCCACTTACAGGTTCGATTTCAATGCGCGCAAGACCCAATGATGTTTTTTGACACACCGGCGTGATGCTGGTGCTGGTATTCTGCCATCTGTATCTATAAGTAATTTAAATATTAAGGAGGCGGATGCTCTTGATGTTCTGGGCATGAGAATTAGTTGTGATACTCGTTAAAACGATCACATTTTTCGAGTATCGAAGGAAGCATTCAAGTGCCTTGCTTTTTTGAAATGGTGCAGAAAATAATTCACTCCATCCGACCTTCTTACTATTTACTGGATCTTTATCCGACCCCCGATAGAGTACAACTCTCATGTATGGGCCGCTTCTTCAAAGTCTATTTTGAAGCTTCTCGACCGCGTACAGGAGAGGGCTAAGGTGCTTATTAAGGACAGTAGGGTATTCAACCCTAAGTGTGTTTCATTGTTCTATCGCTACTATAATGGGAGGTGTTCTCGAGAGATAAGGACCTTAGTTCCCGATAACCACATATTTTTACATGGTGCTCGTGGTTCACCCAGAGCACATTCTTTTGTGCTTGATTGTCCAGTGAACCGCACAATGCATTACAGGGAGAATTCATTTTTTGCCCGCACTGCTCGCTTGTGGAATAATCTTCCTGGGGAATATTATTACGATATTGGTAAGTTTAAATCAAATGTCCACTAACACTACATCCTCTTTCCACCTTCCTATAACCTATTTTCCTAACCCTGCACAATGCACTGCATAAGTAGGGGCCATCCCCTGAGTGCTGGTTTTTATAGAAAAAAAAGTGGTGTGAGTAACTAGATTAATAATCCTAACTGAAGGATTGTAATGACCAATTATGTGTGTATGTGTTTCAGGCGGAAGTAGTAGACATTTATCAGGCTGCTCAATATATCCTCGTCAAAAGTTTTCCTTTCATAGCGATTTTTCCTGATAATTAAGCCACCTTAAGGTCTCTGTCGAATGAGGATTGTCAGAGAATGCACCCGTTCTCTTCATTTTCTTTTTGGGCACATCAGTGTCTCACTTATAAGGTTCCCCGGGCACAACCACTATGGGTTTTACAGTGGGTACCTCTCCGCGTGGACTTAATCCCATAGTGCTCTTTACACATGATGAAATAAAATGCGTCTACCAACGCCCCCAAATGCAACAGACTGTTACACGTGAGTACCAATTTGAAGCCATGTATTTGGACATGACTTCTCCCTTTGTTAGAAGCTGAACCTATCTAAAACTCCTTTCGATATTTGGGTCACGACACCCGGTTGAGTATGCAACTCCAAATCGAGCCATACCACAGCCACCATGATGCTCCCAAAAGGACCGACACAAACAGCCAGGCTGGAACTGAGGTTGCAGGGGCTCCTTGACTCCCATGGTATCTGAATTTATTTAAGTCTCGGTCCATGGGTACAGTAATATTCCGGGAAATTGCAGAAGCCAAAAGCTCACCAGGGCTGGTACACTTCTTACGGAATCCTCTTCAATCGACTTGGTGATGCCACTTACCTTGGTCTAGTTGGCCAACGCGTGGAAATTTTTTCGAAATACAAACCCATCCGGAATCAGTGAGGAGTCCTGCTTACCTTACTTTGCCTTCGATAGATAGAAGGAACGCCAACCAGTTTCTTGAAGTCGGTGGCCATGCTTACAAGTCATTGTGTTATGGAAAGACACCCATTAACGACTGAGGAAAAGGAGACTGTTATACACTTTCTTTGTCAATAGCCATCTCTTGCGAGGTATTTTCGAAGGCACGAATCTGGATTCAAAAACTTTCCATCACGTCAGAAATAAAGATTTGTAATCAGCGACTCCAAAAACCCCAGAGTAACAATTTTCATGTAATTTTGATGAATTTTTATGAACCTCCGTAATGTGTATCTTCGTCTCTTGCACCCTTTGACATATAAACCCACCCCCTGCTTTATGTACCCTTAAACAATTTGACTTTGGGCTTATTTTAAAGAGCAAAGACCAATTATCAATTTCTGATAATAACGGTAGTTTCAGGGGTTAGGGGTTTCAACACCCTTTTTTTCGAAAACCTGACGTGATAGAATGTTTTTGAAACCAGATTCGTGTTCAACGCGCAAAATACCTTCGGAAACATCTGGAGCCATGTTATTTGCAAACCCATGCCAGGCTGTGTTACTTTTCTCTTTAATCCTTGTCGGATTGATGTCAAGGATATACATACATAATTGGCCATTACAACCCTTCAGTCAGGATTACGACCTAGCTTCTCATACCACTTATGTTGTGTGCATTAATTTTATACATCAGTGGCGGGACCTACAGTTTAAAGTCGACTCCGAACGACAGATTTTTGAGAAGCTTTTCATGCCAATTTTTACTCTCAGAGTCTTTGCCAGAATCCAGTCTCTCCAGACTTCCTCTTAAGTCGCCGAAGAAATATTTTTCGTTTTGATGTCTGACCTGGGATACGAACCCGGGCCTTTCGTCTAATAAGCCAACACACTACCTACTAGACCACGGCGACTTCAAGGATATAGTTTCGTTTATCAAACTTTCAGGCTGATTTTCCAGTATGGGGTAGTCGTGCTTTAAATGTATAGACCTTGCGCTGATCAACTTCTTTTTCTTTCCTGGTTTAGAGAAGTTTGACCAGTATAGAGACTGCACTCACCTGTGGCGACACAACGGTCCTATACGTGTACTCTAGTGATATTATGGGTTCAAAACTAACACTCCAATGTACCTGCCTATCTGTCGTTTGAAGTTAACTTTAAAAGGCAGGTTGTGTCACTCATTTAAAAAATTAACACACCGAACATAAGTGAGGTGAGAAGTTAGGTCGTATTTCTGATTAAAGAGCTGAAAAGATCAATTTGGAATGTAATAATCTCTTTGGAATTCGACTAACAACCGTTATCATGCCGATTGTTAAATATTTACGAGTTCAAGTATGAATTTTTTTTTCAATTGATCTTCACTGCCTATCCAACTCTCTATTTCTATTGCTGCAGACGGCAACAATCGCTGGCACAAATCATAATTAAAATGTTATAAATTGTTGAATTCCATATGATCAGCATCCAAACAAATCAACGAAAAAAAACCCCTCGTGGCTATAAATTTAACTACAAAATATTGTAAAACCATTCACTCACTACTACTAGTACTGGTAACTTTACTGGTAATGCCGTAATTTTAAATGCTTTCATGGTTTACGACATTATTGTTGTTGTTCAGCTTCAGCTTGTTATTGTTGTTGTTGTATAAATCACTATTTTAGTATACATATTGACACTGTATTTTAATGTCACTCAATGAATGGCATTTCCACCATAGTTAGAGTGCGTTCTCATACATTTTCAAAGTCAAAAAAATTATTGCTTATGACTGAGCATACATATAATGTCAGGCATGTAACAGCAGTGTTACTATAGCGCAATAGCTGGCAACAACAATAATAAAGAGTAACATTAACATTTATGTTGTCAACAACAGATGTTCTTAAACGTATAATATTATGCATGCCATGCAATGCAATGTCAATAGCAGCATATCAAGTATGACGCGTAATACTGTTATTGTCGTTGTTGATGCTCAAGCAACACAAAGGGGGAGGAGCAGGAGTAAAGTACAGCAATTTAATACCATTGAGCCGAAGTTATTATCACACTCGTGCAGTCAACGTCAACGCAATACTGCAGAATATTTTATGCAAACGAAAAAACGAAAAGCAAGAGAAAAAAATGTAAGAGTGTGGAATTAAAACACGAATATGTTAAACACTTACAGTTGAAATGTGCATATGATGGCAATATTGCTGAGACAGGAATTTCAAATCATATTGTAAAGCAATACTCCTACTTGCCTTATAGTCATAACGAGGTGTTTTGCGTCTGTAGTAGTGGATGATAATGAAACTTGTTTAGTTGTAGTTTTGTTTATCGCTTATTTAGTTGCAGGGATGTACACTGTTTCTTACAGTTTTTCTGTGTTATTTGCAAACTCGTTTATAATGAACTCGGTTATAACAAATTCTTGATTATTACGTACATATTTTCAAGGTCCAACGTTTTTATAACAATTTTCATACAAAAAACTTCGTTTATTACGAACTCGTTTATAACGAATTCTCGGTTAAAAGGAACTACTTTAAATGGTCCCAGTAAATAAATTTCATACATTTTACCTTTTTTATAACGAACCCTCAGAAAAAACTTTTGAAGTGTGGCAATAGCATTTACTTTTAATTAATATGGCAGCATTATAACTCATCGTCTTTAATCAGCTGAGAGGTATAAAGAATTAATAAATATTTTTGGTTTATAATAAAAAAAATTCTTTTTGTTTTTAATAAATGAAAAAAATTCTTTGTATTTTATATTTTCTTCTATGACTTCACCCCGGTTTCTTACGGACTTAGCCTCTAACGAACTATTTTTTCTGATCCCACGGAGTTCGTTATAACCGGATTTGACTCTATTATTTAATATATCCTCCCTAAAAGAATTTTATTTCCATTAAATCTGAAATATTTTAATAAACAAGTGGTAGGTTTTGAAGTCGCCGTGGTCTAGTGGGTAGTGTGTTGGCTTATTAGACAAAAGGCCCGGGTTCGTATCCCAGACATCAAAACGAAAAATATTCCTTCGGCGACTTCCTCTCAGCAGATTTCTGGCAAAGACTCTGAGAGTAAAAATTGCCATGAAAGGCTTCTCAAAAATCTGTCGTTCGGAGTCGACTTTAAACTGTAGGTCCCGCCACTCATGTATAAAATTAACGCACACAACATAAGTGGTATGAGAAGTTAGGTCTTAATCCTGACTGAAGGGTTGTAATGGCCAATTATGTATGTATGTATGTAGGTTTTAAAATTGAAAAGATTTTTATTGCAACGCAAGTAAGTTCCAAGTCTTTCGCTTAGCCCCACAAAAAAAAGTCTAATGATGTCAAATCGCATCATATTGGTAACCAGTTGATATCGTTACGACGAGAAATTACACGGCCAGGAAATGTCTCTTGCAATAAAGCCATATTCGCTCGAGTTGTAAGGCATATGGCAGCGTCTTGTTGAAACCACATATTTTCCAAGTCATACGACTTGGCAAATAGCAAGCAAAAAAAAGTCGGTTATCATATGACCATAACGTTCCGAATTAACGGTGGCAGTCGTTTCATCGTTATTTTCGAAGAAGTAAGGTCCAATCACACCTTCGGACCAAAGAGCGCACCAAACCATACTCTACTTTACGAATCCCTTTAAAGGACAGCATTCTCATAACTGACCATGCAGTTGAATTGAACAGATATTGCACATTCCTTGAACTCTCCCGTGGGAACCCCTCAGCACCAGTAGCCAAGTAGAGGCAGAGTGGCTTAACAAATCTCGTCAAAATTGCATATAGAATGCATTAAGAGCCTACTTAAACTTTAAGGAAGTACGCTTGTAATGTCATTTTCGAAGAACTAAGGTCACTCACACCTTCGGACAAAAGAGCGCACCAAACAGTAACTTTTTCTGGATGTAATGGCCGTTCTTCAATTGTTTAAGGATTTTCAGAACCCCAAATACGACAATTTTGCTTAGTAACATACCCACGGAGTGTGAATTGTGCTTCATCGCTGAGGAAAATTTTTTTCGAAAAATTGCCATCCACCGCCTGTTGTTCAAGCACCCACTCTACGTATCTACAACGTTGTGAATGGTCAGATGGCTTTAGTTGTTGCATGAACTGGACTTTATATGGATGTAAAATAAGCCATAATGTACAGTAAGACAGTCCTAATTCCTGGGAACGGTGGGGAATTTCAGCGGAACGAACGAAACGATGATGTACAGGTCTTTCAATATTTGTAAGCATTCCAATCGCTTCAAATTTCTTTACAATTTTGCCAATTGCTTGCGTAGTTGGACGATTATGTAAACCATAATCTCCTCTTAAAGCACAATATGTGGCTGTGGCAGAATCACCATTTTACTAGTAGGTTTTGACTATTTTTATGCGCTATGTGTGATAGTTAAGCGATACATTTTCGTCAATGTCAGACTTTCAACTGAAAAGAAAAAAATTGTTTTCACAACTTAGTTCGACAGATGTCGAATTCCAGTCCCTTACTTTTGAAACAACGAAATGGTTAGTCCTTTATAACAACAACAAACACCCGGATAACACATAAATGGTAAACAAGTAACTAAAAATACACAAGCAAGTTCAATCAGTCTTGTGTGAAGGGGAGAGTAATCGTGTTATAAATAACCACGTTACAAAGATCTGTCGAATAATTGTCTAGTAATTGTTATTATTTATGCAAACGGTGTAAACAGATGATTAACAAACAAAGCAATTGTTGTTGTTTACATCAAGTTGTGAACAGTGGCGCATAGAATTGTGCAAATAATAAAAAATTTTAATTAAAATTAAATACAAATTTATTTTTATTTTATTTGCAATCTATGAGCTCATATATTAAAAATTTTGAAAAGGTAAAAACCTAACGATAATATGGCCTAAGAGATTAAGAAAGATGATCAGAATTAAACGCTTTCTATAATCAAAATAAAATTTATTGTATAAGTTTACTCTGCTAATTGCAATCATTTGTAACACATTACCGGTATCTCACATCTAATAATGTAGTCAGTATTGTCCATCACGAAAATAAATGAGTGCATTCTGAGAGTAACTTTTAATTTAAGTGCCTTATAGTCTTGTAGTCTAGTAGGTATTGCGAGTAGAGAGACTCTACTCTGTGAATATTTAAGGCTTTCATTAAAATCGTCTCAAATCTGTCGGGTAGGTTGTAGAAAAATAATCTTTCTTATAGGTTATAGGTCATTGCCCGATTAAGATCATGTACATTTAGAATGCAGTGTATAGCCAGCCTGCAATTAAATCCTGCAACGTATGTCCTTGCCTATGAATGCCAAAGAATTTCTCAAGAAAAGTTGAGACAAAGTAAAAGTAACTCTCGAATAGATTCTGGGTTATAGGGGGTCATTATGTGTATCTCCAATGCTGACAGGCTGCATAGAGCCGGTATGGAACTGGAAATTTTAGACATGTTACAGGCCATATTGCAGATTCCAATTGCATCAGTTTAATTTGATATTTTCTACTCATTTTACAGGCAGTCTCAATCTGGTTGCAATATGGTACATGCAACATTGCTAGACTGTGCTGTACACGTAAAGATAAGAAGAGATTCGACTCACTTAATTACGTACTTAATTGGCCATAACAACCCGATTAACGGATTTCGGCCTGTCGCAACACATCCTTCCAGGCGCCTGTGCTTCTTGCGCGCCTACGGCAATTGGTCACACCAATCGATGACAGGGCTTCCTCGATTTTTTCCTTCCAACGGATACAAGGTCATCCTCTTCGCCGACTTCCGCAGATCTCCGCATCAAATACTCGTCTCGCCGGAGCATCCTCCTCCATTCGAACAACATGGCCGAGCCAGCGCAGCCGCTGGATATTAATACGCTGTACAACGTCCATGTCGTCAAGGAGCCTATACAGCTTATACTGTTCAATCGGATGCGAAAATCATCGCCAACTCGCACTGGACCGAAAATCTTACGTAGGACTTTTCTCTTGAATATTCTCAGGGCAGCTGTGCATCAGTTCTTAATAGGGTCCATGGTTCTGCGCCATAAAGAAGCACGGGTAGGATGAGCGTATTGTAGAGTATTAGTTTCGTCTTGCGAGAAAGGTCTCTGCTACTCAATTGCCATTTGAGACCATAATAGCACCTGTTGGCAAGAAAAATCCTGCGCTTGATCTCCAAACTGACATCATTGTCGGTGGTAACGGCGGTAAATGAATTCCTTGACTGTATCAAAAGCATAGCTATCGGCCGTAATTTGAGAATCTATACGCCGCATAGCTCTACTTGTCGATAACATTTACTTCGTTTTGCCCTCATTTACTGCCAGACCCATCTTCTTAGACTCCCGTTCAATAGCAGTAAAGGCAGCAGTGACATCTCGTTTGGTACGCCCTATGATGTCGATGTTGTCAGCGTATGCAAGCAACTGGACACTTTTTTGCAAAATAGTGCTATTGCGATGCACTCCCGCCTTTCGCAGAACGCTCTCCATGACGAAGTTGAAGTGGTCGCATGATAAGGGATCGCCTTGTCTGAAACCTCGCACGGCATCAAAAGGTTCGGAGAGGCCCATTCCTACCTTGACGGAGCTGCAGAAATTGCTCAACGTCATTCTGCATAGCCTTATCAGCTTCGCTGGTATACCGAGCTCAGACATTGCGGCAAAAACACGATCCCTTATGGGGCTATCGAAAGCAGCCTTATAGTCGACAAAAAGATGGTGTGTGTCGACTTGATTTTCGTGGGTCTTTTCCAGGATTTGGCGTAGTGTGAAGATCTGGTCGATGGTGGACTTGCCAGGTCTGAAGCAGCACCGATAAGGTCCAATCAGTGTTTTGACGAGTGGCTTCAGTCGTTCACACAATACGCCTGTAAGAACCTTATATGCGATAGGGAGAAGGCTTATACCCCTGTAGTTGGAGCATATCGTAGGGTCTCCCTTTTGCAGGACGGGACAGAGGACACTGAGGTTCCAATCGTTGGACATACTTTCCTCTAACCATATTTTGTAGATGAGCTTGTGCATGCACCCTACCAACTCATTACATCCGGTCTTAAACAATCCAGCGGGGAGGCCATCAGGACCTGCCGCTTTGTTGTTTTTAAGTCGCATAATCCCCACTTTAATCGACTCACTTCTATCTTTAAATCGCATGACTAGTCATCACCCAATAGCGATTCTCGTGGGCCACTGTCCTTTTGCTAGGAATGCCGAAGAACTTGGAACCTGTGGGTAAGAGGAAAATGACTAGACTGAGTTTCACATCATGCGATGCTACTCTGCGCTTGTTATAAAATGGCGAATGTTTTTGACCTCCCATTATTTAAGCCCCCTAATATCTAAAGATTACTGCAGTGGAAGGATATATTTTGAATACGAGATGTTTCCTTAAAGGAAATGTTTCTTCTTAGAAGTAATATCCGCTACTTTATATAAAGTGATCTAATCCTACTTACAAAGTCATCAGGGATAATGCTTTCTCAACCTCTGTGAATGGCTTTAACAGAGATTAAGAAGATTAAGGATAGAATGTTGCTATGAAATCTAAAGATGAGCTGAAGGTTACGACATAAAAATGCTGTGAATCTGAAGAGTAAACCTTTCGAAAATACAGTTTCAGCCATCATAAATTGTTGATGGTTACAGGAATGAATCCTGTATACCTTTTTTTTTTTGTAGGTTTCTGGAAAATAAAATTCTGTCTTAATTTTTTTTTTTTTAAATTAAAATTCTATACGGACTTATTTATAAAAAAAAAATCGATAAATTCGTTTAGTTTTCATTTCACTGTCTGGTTTAAAACAAAAACTTTCACTACAAAAAAAACATCAAAAATATAACCGAAAATATACGCAGATTTTAACATGGAAAATCGATTTTTTTTAAATAGTTTTTGAAATAAATTTCAATGTAGTTTTCACGTGTGCGATAAATGGTTTCTAAATTACCAGTTTAATTTAACAAAAAATAAAAAAAAAAATTATTCAAACCGAAAACAATTAATTGGAATTGAAACCAGAAATCGAAGATAAAAATAAAAATTCGAAATTAGAAAAAATAAAAATATGTATAGATGAGATAATGCCCTACAGAAATCTATTAGGATTATAAGGCAGTTTGTCTATTAATTAGTAAATTAATTTACCGTCTCAGGTCCTAGGATAATGGCGTACCTTTTGGTAACTGGACATACGTATACCTATGTGTGCCAAAAATGTAGTTCTTTCTAGTGGTAAATCAATTTGTGGGAATATGGGGGCATTTTGTAACTTTATGTTATTATATCGGAGAGCTTTGTCGAAGATATCCGTCCGTCTGTATATGATAAGAACAGGGTACTAACGCTAGTACTGTTGGACATGCGACTTAAAGATATGAGAAAGTATATAAGTCTTCTTATGAATAGTGTCCAGCAGAGTTTAATAATGTTGAGCCTTCCCATCAAATGAGTAGAGAATAACGAATTTAACTGCGGCAATTGAAATATTTTGTTCGGTACCTGATCGTAGATTGAGGGCTACGTAACGGCTCTGGCCACCTGATAGGTAATGCAATTTCCAACTACAGTCAAACTCGGTTATAACGAACTCTGTGGGACCAGAAAAAATAGTTCGTTATAGGCAGAGTTCGTAATAAACGGGGTGCAGTTATAGAAGAAAATATAAAATACAAAGAATTTTTTTCATTTATTAAAAACAAAAAGTATTTTTTTTTTTATTAAAAATCAAAAATATTTGTTAATTCTTTTCATCTATCAGCTGATTAAAGATGATGAGTTATAATGCTGCCATATTAGTTAAAAGTAAAGGCTATTGCCATACTTCAAAGTTTTTTCTGAGGGTTCGTTATAAAAAAGTAGTTCGTTTTAACCGAAAATTCATTATAAACGGGTTCGTAATGAAGGAAGTTTTTTGTATGAAAATTGTTATTAAAACGTTGGGACTTGAAAATATATACGTAATAATCAAGAATTTGTTACAAACAAGTTTGACTGTATATTCCTATGGATACCCCAATGGAACCCGTATAAAAGTAGCCTTTGAATGATTCGAATATTTTACTTAGGAATCCCCAGCATTCATGGACAAGAACGTCCGTTAAACACACTTTCATTAACGACTTTAACGCCACCTGGTTGTCAGAGGAAGTGAAGAGATAATCCAGAAAAATACCGCCCCCAACAAGCATTGCTCCCACGTCCTGACAGCCCATAGGAAAGCACAATCAGACTCCTTAAAAAAATATACTATAGAACGCCCTTGTAGGTGAATACAAAAACACTTCGTAAGTGCATTAGCACTAAACCTACCACGGACGAGTCAAATGACCCATTTTGAACTTCTTGTCAGAATTTCTTGAAAACAACATTACCACATCGCCATTTGCCTTTTATTACAAAATACATCGAATGTGTTTTTCAAGATTTACTCCTCTCTTGTTAATTTTTTTTACCGTTAATTTACCGTGTTAATTTTATCTACCTTAAATACCGCAAGGTGTCGTTTGAATACATGAAGTAAGTAAGAATGGAAAATAATTTCAATCAAATGGCTTCCTCGGCTGGCCATGCAGTAGCCTACCAGATCGGTTCAATTTTTAAGCACATTGTCGATAGTGGATTACTCTTGCCAACAGGTGCTATTATGGTCTCAATAGGCAATTGAGTAAGCAGAGACCTCTCTCGCAAGACAAAACTAATACTCTACAAGTCGCTTCATCCTACCCGTGCTTCTTTATGGCGCAGAAGCATGGACCCTATTAAGAACTGATGCAGCTGCCTTGAGAGTATTCGAGAGAAAAGTCCTACGTAAGATCTTCGGTCCAGTGCGAGTTGGCGATGATTTTCGCATTCCGATACAACAGTGAGCTGTATGAGCTCCTCAACGACTATGGACGTTGTACACCGTATTAATATCCTAGCGACTGCGCTAGGCTCGGTCATGTCGTTCGAATGGAAGGAGGATGCTCCGGCGGGACGAGTATTTGATGCGGGAGATCTGCGGAAGTCGGCGAAGAGGACGACCTTGTATCCGTTGGAAGGACCAAATCGAGGAAGCCCTGTCATCGATTGGTGTGACCAATAGGCGTAGGCGCACAAGAAGCAGAGGCGCCTGGAAGGATGTGTTGCGGCAGGCCGAAATCCGTTAATCGGGTTGTTATGGCCAATTAATTATAAAAAAAATTAAAAAATTATCGATTGTGTGCAGCTGTATTTTACCAATGGCTTCACGAATATTGTCCTTTAAAGCGTCAATTGTCTCCGGCTTGTCGGTGTAGCATTTATGTTTGGCGGCACCCCAAAAATAACAGTTCAATGGTGTCAAATCGCAGCTCCGAGGTGGCCAGACGACATCAGCTCTACCGCTGATAATGGAATCTTCAAAAACAGGTTGCAAATCATCGAGTGTAGCTTCGGCTGTCTGACACGTAGCACCGTCCTGTTGAAATGTTGCCAATATCCTCCTCTTCAATTTTTGTTAACAAAAATTCGTTCAACATGGCCCGACAATGATCGTTATTGATTGTAACGATCACTACTTGCTCATTTTTGAAAAAAACAAAAATGGGCCATTTAAGCATCTAGACCAAAATCCGCACCAAACGGTGACTTGTTTTGGGTGCCTTGGATTTTCAATGTATGCGTGTGGGTATCATTGTGCCCCAAATGTTTACATACCCACCAACATGAAAATGAACTTCATTTGAAACGATGATTTTTTCTTGCCAAAATCGGGATCTTCTGTAAGTCGATCGCGGGCCCCCTAAGCGAAGTGAAAACTCGTTTACACAAGGATACAACTAATTATCTGTCAAATCACGCATGAGCTAAGTGTTGCCATTCACGAAATAAGTACTAGTTGAAAAAATATAAAAACGTTAGCTAGCATATCCGGTACTTCCGTTACAAGGCTTATTTTTTGTTATTGTGTAGCGCTTATTTCTTTCTACTTTGCTTTACTAATGCATTTCATTATTTCCATTTTAAGTACTTTTAAATCCGAAATGAAATATTATCAGAGCATTATTTACTCGCTTCACATGGACAGCAATAAAACTAAAAATAACACCAAGAAAAAAATAGTTAATAAATGAAAAATCGCAGATAGAAACGATTTATAAAATAAATCCTATAAATTTATAAAATAATTTCAAAGTAAAAAAGAAAATTTATTTATTAGAACTTTAAAATAAATAATAGTAAACAGCCACATGCAATACAAATTTACGAGTATGTGCATACAAATTATTTGAATTGTGTAAGCCAATTGGGAATAGCAAAGGCTTCAAACAATTGATTGTTGATTTATAATCATTTGAGCAAATAGTATACAAAGACGGATACTATTTAATAGCAAATTAAAACAAATAAACTCAACGAAAAATAGTACGTATTACAAAAAAAAAAAAAGAAAATAAAAAAACAAATTATAACAATTAAAGTGTTAAAAAACTGCCACGAATTTTAGTTAAAAATTTAAAATTAAAAACTGAAAAAATTAGAACAGAATTACTAAAAACAATTCATTTTTCATGTATAGCATATAGAGGGTCGTAGATTCACAAACTAAACGATACAAGTGTACCACAGTAACCAGGGTAACCAGGTACGATTCGAATGTACGTAAATCTCCGTAGTATAATCCATTGACAAGCATGAATTGTTCCGCAAATGTCTTAGAACTCTATGTGACTTAGGATATCTAGTCAGCGTATTCCAGTAGGTAATGTGTCGACTTATTAGACATGATGCCGTGGTTTAAGTTGTTAGATCTGAGAAAAAGCAAAGGTTGTATTGTAGGCTTCTGGTCTGTTGAATTTGTATTTCACCCTGTGCGAAGAGCACCGTGGGATTAGGTTCTCGCGGACAGACACCTACGTAAAACCCATCGTCGTTGTAGGCTTTTGGTTAACATTCCGTTGCAATTGGGGGGCGTTGGTAGATGCATTGTGAGATTAGGTCCTCGTGAACAGGTACCCACGTAAAACCCATGGGCTTTTGTAAGCTTCTGGTACCCGTGTGATAGCGGGTAACAAATGAATACTGCCATAGTGGTCACCATGCTTGTCGTAAGAGACGACTAAAGGTGTTAGTGATGTATTGGGTGTGGGTATTTATACTCTATTCTAATACATTGCAAAAACATCCAATCATAGTTGCTGAAGTAGAAAATTTGCAACATATTTTGTACGTATAAAAATTCAATCATTGTAGGACTTAAAATAATTTCCAAATAGGCTTTTGGTGGATGTGTTGGCTTATTGCAGTGATTAGTGATGTATTTGGGAGTGTAATATTACATTCTCATACATTGCAAAAAATACAATTTGGTTGTACTTATTTGATTCGTCATATAAGTTATTTGCACTTTTTCTTTTCTCTGAGAAGAAATTGATCTAAGACATTCGGAACACAAACGTATGTATAAAATAAACTATTGAAGGGGTTGATTTATGCTGGTTTGATTTAACTGGTGTATTTCGATTCCTTCAATAAGCTTTTTGATTTGCTCTCGAAAACGTAAGTTTTCAAACTGTCAATAGTCACGAACTAATTGGTATTCAACTGGTAGCAGTTTGGCCTTGCTTGGCTGCGAAGTCTGACCAGAGGTCTTTGATCTGGTACTACGGGTGTCAGGAGCCCCAGAGACTTGTCTCTTGGTGAGGTGAGGACGTTGTGTTTGTGGTTTGGACCTAAATCGCGGGAAGTGTGCAAGTACAGTGTGGCATTACACTCTTAATGCATTAAAGGAGTTCAGATGGTCTCCGATCCCTAAACAAGAGAGAAGTCATGTCCAAATAGCGTGACTTCGAATTGGTACCCACATATGGTGATGTCATGCGTGAACACGGCGCGCGATTGCATTCACCCACATGTTGGTGACGTGATACATGATATGTATCGCCCACATGTGATGATGGGTCATTAGTGGACGCATCATATTCACCATGCGTCTTCTGACACACATGAGATATGCTTCGTCAGCGAATTCATGTATGCTTCTGGAAAACCGCTGAGAGTCAAATAAAATTGCGATGAAAAGCCTCTTAAAAATTTGTCACACGCATATACAAAATTAAAACACACAATATGGGGGTGTCAGAAGCTAGGCCGTTAGCGACTATGAAAGTCACCGTAGTCTAGTGATAATGTGTCGGCTTATTACATGTGATGCTGTGGTTATTAGACCTCAGACGTTTCGAAAAAATATTTCCTCGGCCACCTCAGCACAGTAGTATTCTGGCAAAAACTTTGAAAGTCAAATAAAATTACGATGAAAAGTTTCTCAAAAATTAATTTTTCGTGATCGATTTGAAACTGTAACTCCAGTTACTCATGGATAAAATTAATACAAACAACATGTATGATATAAAATCTAGCTTGTAGTCCTAACTAAAAGGTTGTAAAAACCAATTATTTATGTAAGTAAGGCTATATTATAGTATAACAACATAATCCTTCAGACTAAAGAAATATTTTAAGAGCTTTTCTTCGTAATTGTAAGTTGTTTTTACATGACAGTAAGACTGAGAGTGTCGAAGTCGCCATAGTCCAGTGGCTAGTGTATTAACTTATTAGACGTACCATTATGGTACATTGTCTAATCTATCCTGAGGTGCTATTTGTATGAAACACCCAAATCGTATTGTATTGTGTGAGTTAATTCTATACGCGAGTGGCGGGAGCTACAGTTTAACGACGACTCCAAACGACAGATTTTTGAGAAACTTTTTCAAGGCGGGTTTTGTTTACTCTCAGATTTTTGCCAGAATAGAAAATCGCCAAAGAAATATTATTTTTTTTCCTTTTCATATTTCGTTTTGTTGCTTGTGCTGGGATATGACCAGGGCTTTACGTTTAATAAGCCAATACACTACCTACTAGACTACGGTTAACAATTATTAGATTTTTTTGGATTTAATTTATTGAAAAATATTTTTTATATTTTTTAGTAAACTTTTTATTAAAAAAAAGAAGAGAAATAAAATTACAAATAAAATCTATAGACAATATACAGGATGTTGAAATAGTTTTATGACATTAACAATGCCAACAACTGCAGAATAGTGTTCACACAGAAACAATAATAATAAAATGTAAAACAACATGTTTTCGCAAAACTTTAACAACAATGGCACTCTTCTGTTGTTTGCAATATTTTATTAAAAAATAATAAAAAAAAAAATAAAACAATATTGCCATTAATGGTTCAACATAACGTATGAGTATTATTATTACCCGGATTAATTGTTGCAAAATATTGCGTATACGCTCCAGGAGGCATTGTGGCATTTTAAAATATTTTTTTTTTGTAAATTCGATTGTTTTTCCATTTATTTTTCTTGCCATTAATTAGAATTGTTACTCGATTAGTTCAGTTCCACTTTTACCAATTAATTTATGATCATTTCAAGCATTCATACACCCATCCACACTCTTAACACAATGTGATTAAAAATATTTCAACATGCAATCCAACAATTGCTTTTCACTATTCCAATGCACACGAACACACGGAAATAATAGCTGGGATTATATTTAAGATCACATGACAGTTAAAGAAATTGAAACAAAAAGAAAAAATAAAAAATAACACACAAATGACAACTACAATTGCAATTATAAAGGACATTTTTGTATAATTTCATAGGTGATGTGCCATATGTCGGATCCGCCATCTAACGTTTCTTTTCCAATTAGTGCTTATTTCGAGAATGGTAACACTTAGCTCATGTCTGATTTGACAGATAATTAGTTTTATCCTTCCGCTGAACCAATATGGTTGTTTATATGCGTTTCCGCTTTGCTAAGTGGGCCTGCGATGGACCTACAGAAATGCCGATAATGGCAAAAAAAATCACCTTTTCAGATGAAGCTCGTTTTGATCTTGGCGGGTGTATAAACAAGCAAAATTGTCGCATTGGGGGCACAGAACACCCGCACGCATACATTTAAAAGCCGACACAACCGAAACGAGTCACTGTTTGGTGCCGATTTTAGTCCAGAGGCATAATTGGGCCATTTGTCCTTGAAAATGAGCAAGGAGTGGCCGTTACAGTCAATAGCGATGGTTATGTTGAACGAATTTTTGTTCTCAAAAATTAAAGAAGAGGATATTGGGAACATTTGGCTTCAACAAAACGGCGCTACGTAGCACACAGCCCAGCTGCAAAGCTGATTTCGTTTGACCACCTCAGAGCTGCGATTTGATAACATTGGACTATTAATTATTGGGTCCCGTCAGAAATATGTATTACGTCGACAAGGCAGAGACCATTGACGCTTTAAAGGACAATGCTCGTGAAGCAATTGATAAAATACAGCTGCACACAATCGATAATGTGCTTAAAAATTGGACCGATCGTGTACGCTACTGCATGGCCAGCGGAGGCAGCCATTTAAATGAAATTATTTTCCATTATTAACCGGAAAAATTGTACTTTGAAATAAAAAAAATTTGAGAAAATATTCAATAGTTTTTTTTTTAAGTATTTTCAACAAAATAAAGTTTTTTGGGGGACCCTTTAAAAGAATGAAGGTATGCCAAGCAATGCACATACATGCATGCAGTAAAATTTTCTTTGCATATAAGAATTTTAATGCTAAAATTCATCCTTCTAAGGCTTATTATTCAAATAATATGGCAGCAAGGTTAAGCTTGCCATAAATGGTATTCTTTTCCTTTAACGCTATCCATTCTCATTTATTTTATTTCTTTTAAAAATCTTTGTGGTGTTATTGATAAACAAGTTGCAGATGAACTAGCAAGATGAGATACAATTTTGAAGGCTCCATCAGAAAGTAGTCAGTGAAACCGCCAATTTGTTTGTTCTTTGAATTTACAAAGGAAAAGTTCCATTCATTCACAAGCCTTCATGGTTTGATGTAAAATTGTAGCTTCAGAGTAAATGTGTTTCGTTAGCAGATTTTCTTGCAGCAAACATGCAAATTCTGTACTGATGATAATGAATCATTACAACAAATTCTTGGAAACTCTTGATTTCATATTGGATATTAAGCAGGAAATTGTTAATGTTGGTATCGAGCAGTGTTCTAAATCTTTTTAGATCATTAGGCCTGAAATGATGATGTTAATGGTTTGGGTCCTTGATGTGATTGATAAAACCCAGCGATTTTTTTTTATTATTATTATTTTTTAATAACACCAGCGCTCAGGGGATGGCCCCTACTCAAGCAGTGCAGGTGCAGGTTTTTGGAAAAGGTGGAAAGAGGGAAGTTGCGAACGGCAAGGAAACGAGTTGCTGCTAGGTGACTATAAAATGGCAAGTGCTATACCTTCACCATTAGACAGTCTACAGCAATCGTCCCCCAGAAACCCGCAGTTTCTCACACTACTTATGTTGTGTGTGTTAATTTCATACATAAGTGGCGGGACCTACAGTTTAAAGTCGACTCCGAACGATAGATTTTTGAGAAACTTTTCATGGCAATTTTTGTTTTTCTTAATCGCTTTTAAATTTAAATCTTTAACTCATTGCAATTGCATACAATTTAACAAACCATGACTGTGGTTATCGTCTCCTTTTTGAATTCAAAACAACAGTGCGTGACTATAGTTACCTTCTAAGTTGAATTAAAAGCTTCAATAGATGTGTATTTATACGTTTGTGATAAGGTATTATACACACATCTGAAAGAGAGAGAGCGAGAGGGAGAGGAAATTAGTGTAATATATGGGAGCCATACTAAATTAGTCTACTTACAGTTGTACACTTGATTTAACATGAGCTTAAGGGAGAGTGCTCTTCCTTTACGAATAAATATCACACAATATGAGTGCCTTAGTATAAGAGAGTATGTATGTGTGTATTATTCACAACATACTTACAAATGTAAATCTACTACTATGTGTTATACACCTTTATATAACACATAGAAGTAGATATGATGTGAACAATTGTTATTCATATGTATGTATGTATGTGTGTGTGTAATGTTATTGCTTAATAATGTGTGAATTTTAACCGGCTTATTTTCATTTATCAGGCTTGTTTCAAGCATTTTATAATTCCGTATGTAAGTATTTGCCTATGACTACAATACCTTACAAGTACAATACAAATACAAAGCATTTTACAATGAGTTTTATTATTATTATTGTACGGTACCATGTAAATGTGTATGTGTTTGCCAGAGTGTAAGCATTAAGAGAGAATTGAGGTTCAGAATGTAAAACAAAGGAAATAAAAATAATGATTTTATTTAGAAATCGTTGTTGTTGTTTTAGCTTTTATTATTATTCATCTAACGCTTGTTTCTGGGTACTGTTTGTTGCTTTAGAAATTAACGCTTTAATACGTGTTTAAATCTAAAAAAGGCTGCATGTGTAGTATTGTTATGATTGTATTCCCGTGTATTTGTTTCATTAAACATGTAAGTCTAATAAATACTTCTTTTTTTAATTTATGAGAATACCTTTTTCAGTTCTTTAGTATGTAGAAGAATTATGGAACAATATATAGCACATGCATATGAATTTTGTATAGAAAATATTCTTAAGTACTTTGGAAAAATGAAAAGCCTAATTATGGTGATGCCTATAAACAAAAAAAATTTCAAACAATACAAGAAGTGCTTCTAAGCATTATAATTTGGGTGCTTTAATAAAAGTCTTGGTATTATGAGCTTAAATACAACTCCAAGAAAATATATCTTGACTAAAAAGTGGTCGTTGTCTAATAGGTATTGTGTTGGCTTATTAAACGGGTGCTCACGGTTTAAACCCCAACTAAGAGATCTCAAACAATAGTGAGATATAAAAAAATATTTCTTTCGGTGTCTTCTTCGCAGCAGATTAAACGAGAGGTCACGGTTCAATCCCCATCTTAGTTATCTCAACCAAAAACCAAATTTAAAAGAAAAAAAACATTTCTTTTAGCGACTTCCGACTTCTGGCAAAAACTCTGATTGTAAATAAAATTGCCATAAAATGTTTCCCAATATTTGTCATTCAGGGTAGAGGTTATAACACCATCAGCGCAACCCCTCAAGCATAATATCACCATGCGCAACATGTGTGCAATGAGGAATTAGGTTGGAATAAGTACTGAAGGTTTGCAATCGCCAATTAAATACGGTAAGTAAGCCAGTAGTGGACGCCGTAGTTTAGTAGCTAGTGTATTGCTTTGGCCACGGTTCAAGCCCCAGCTCAGATGTTTCAAACAATAATTTCTGTCACTAAGTTCCTCTCATCTATCTTCTGACAAAAACTCAGCAAGTAAAAAAAAAAATTACCATGAAAAGTTTATCAAAATATGTCGTTCAGGATAGACTTCAAAGTGTCGGTCCGATTTCTTATCGATGAATTTAGCATGGATGAGATAGCATGTGTGCAGTGAGATACTAGGTTGGAATACTTGCTAAAGGTTTGTAATGACCAATTAAGTATGGCAAGGAGTAGTCGCTGTAGTGTAGTAGGTAGCCTGATTTAAACATTTCCAACAAAACGAAATCTGAGCAAATATTTCTTTGTCGACCTCTTCTGAGCCGATTTCTAGCAAAAACTATGAGAGTAAATAGAATTTCCATGAAAAAGTTTCTTAAAAATCCAGCATTTGGAATCAACTTTAAACTATAGGTACCGCCAATTCTGCATTAAAATAAACGCACACAACATAAGTAGTGTCAAAACCTAGGTCGTAATCTTGACTGAAGAGTTGTTGTGTTCAATTAGGAGGACAAGATTGTCAACCACAGTTTATTTTAAAGATGCATACATACATGCAGGGTGGCTGATATGTATTGCAACCAACTTCAGGTTGTTATCATTTGTAAACCGCCAGTCTCACAGCTGACAGATTTATTCTAGTGACAGTTCATTTTATTATTTTCAACCTTACAAAAGCATTTTGATCTATTGCATTCTGAAAAAATGTGACTCGTGATGGAATTTAAGCGTGATAGTGTGATTGCTTTATATTTGGCTGAAAAACCACAGGTGGCTATCGTTGAAGCCCTCCAGCATTTAAATGTGAATAAATCTTTTGTTTCTCGTGCCATTGCTCGTTACCGTGATACTGGCAGTGTTGTATCGCGTCAAAAAATTGACGAAAAACAAACGGTAACAACACCAGAAACGATCCGAAAAGTAAACACCAGATTTGATTGAAATCCACGCCGCAGTGGTAGAAAAATTGCTCGTGAGCTTGGATTAAAGCCACTGAAGTTCCAAAGAGAGCTCACCGATGGACAAAAAAACGTTAGACTTTAAAGAGCCAAGGAGATACTTTGCTTGTACGAAAGTGGCCAGTTACCGAATTTAGTTTTCTCCGATGAAAAGCCATTCCAAATTAAACAGTTTGTGAACAAACAAAATGATCGGGTTTACTTGTCAAAGAGGTCAGCTGAAAATTTACACTTGCGATAGGTCACCAGAACTCAAGCGCCGCCGATGGTAATGGTGTGGGGCGCCGTAACGGCCGAAGGTCGCTCCCCGCTCATATTCATCGACCGGAGGATCAAAATAAATGCCGAATATTATCGGGAAAATGTCTTAAACACAGTATTGAAGCCCTGGGTAGACAAACATTTTGGCCACAGACCATGGACACTTCAACACGAAACAGCACTACCGCACTCAACACAAGTCAACCAAGAATAGCCTTAAAATGAGGTTCCTCGCTTGATTTCAACTGCACAATGGGAAAATGTCTTAAAGACAGTATTTAAGCCCTGGGCAGACAAATATTTCGGCCGCAGGACTCAGCACCACCGCACTGAGTACGCGTCAACCAAGAATGGTTTAAAAAGGAGTTTCCTCGCTTCATTTCTTCCGCATAATGGCCACCAAAAACTCTGGATCTCAATCCGTTGTACTTCTGCGCCTGGGGCATTTTGGAGAGTAAGGTTCTCACTAAAAAATACCAATGTATAGGTCATCTCAAGACGGCGCTTCGCCGGGAATGGGTCAAAATACCGCAGAGCCACTTTCGTGCAGCCCGTAATGGCATTATCGGCCGTTGAAGGCCTTAAC
>CM025791.1:87877450-87916928 GCA_014635995.1 Sarcophaga peregrina
GGGAAAATATGCGTAAATGTTGAACCCACTATGTTAAATAACCCTCAAGTAGAAATCCTACTTGCGGCAAACACAATTTTATTTACTCTTAGAGTTTTTTCCAGAAATCTGTTGACATGAAATCGAACCGAAAAAATACTTTTTGTATTTTGTTTTGATGTCTGGCCTGGGACTCGAACCCTGGCTTTACGTCTAATAAGCCAGCACACTACCTACCACTACCACAGTAGGCCACGGCGACCTCATTGATTCTCTTTGGCAAATTTGTTTCTGTAAAATCACTGTAAAGGCTTGAAGAATTTGAAGGCCTCGTATTTATTAAGACTCCATCTAGAGAGTGAGGTCTGACCGATCTTGTTCAAAGGTGGGCAAATATTTCCGAGTGAGTTTAATATGTCTTAAAGCTTTGTTTGAAAGCTTACATAACTGATTATTACAACTCTGCAGTCAGGATTACGAACTAGTTTCTCATGCCGCTTTATGTTGTGTGTGTTAATTTTATGTATGGATAGCGGAACATACTGTTTAAAGGCGACTACGAACGCTAGGCTTGTGAGAGACTTTTCATGGCAATTTTATTTACCCTCATAGTTTTTGTTAACTGTCAACGAATGAAAATTTTTTTCATTTAATTTTATTAAGGATGTCAGACCTATAAGTCAAAAACCTACCGACTAGACTGCGACAATAGCTTGCACAAATATTCTTTATTTATTCTGAAGAACTTGATCTTGCCTTTCAGTTTTCATTTGTAGATGTTTCGGCCACTGGCAAGAAGCCAGAAATTGAACCTCAAAACTTTGCTAGGCTAAGTATATTCTCCGTAGTCCTATTTACTGAATTTTCAACGAATTGATGGACAATGATTGTGGTGCTTATACACATTAATATATATCGTCCAACTTGATGGGCTTGGATGGTGCTTAAGAAAGATGAAATTTAGGTAGACATTAGTTGCAGAAAGTTGAGAATTTGCTGATCTTTTCGGTAATTGGAAAGAGCGAAGATTGCATTGCTCTCTTGTCCTTTGGAAGAGAGTGGATTAAGTCTGAGTACTGCTGAAGGAGCATGCATACATAATTGCTTATTACAAACCCTTCGGTCTTGATAAGGACCTAGATTCTAACACCACTTTATGTTATGTGTTAATTTTATACGTGAGTGGTGGTACCTGTAGTTTGAAGCCGATTCCGAGTAACAGATTTTTTAAAAACTTTTCATGGTAATTTTAAGTTTTTAATCTCACAGTGTTTAGCCACAAATATGCCAAAGGAATATTTTTTTTTTTATAGAGTCTGCCCTGCACCGTGGCTCACGTCTTGAAATAGGAGAACTGAATATAGGTGGTCTTATGTAGTATCTACTGTATAAGGATTTACAGCTTTTTTATATCTTATTAGGATTTCAATCAGACTCTTTATGGCTGTAATAATTGGGTACTGTATTGTTTTTCAAATGCCTGAGTATATGAGCTACCAGGGCCCAGCTATTTAGCACGGAATGTAAGTAGACTTTAATAACAGAAGTAGAATTTTTTCGAGGCATCACCAAAAGCAATAAAGTTACCTAGTGAATCCGTATGATAAACCCATAACATGTTTGTATCTGTGATTACATACATACATACATAATTGGTTATTACAACCCTTCAATCAGGATTATTGACCTTGTTTCTCACACGACTTGTATTAATTTATTAATTTTATACATAAGTGGCTGGTACCTACAGTTTTAATGTCGACTCCGAACGATAGATTTTTGAGAAACTTTTCATGGCAATTTTATTTACTCTCAGAGCTTTTTGCCAGAAATCTGCTGAGAAGAAATCGAATCGAAAAAATTTATTTTTGTATTTTATTTTGATGTCTGACCTGGGACTCGAATCCTGGCTTTACGTCTAATAAGCCAGCCTAACTACACCACGGCGAGCTTCATAAGCCAACGATTCACGTACATATTGTGGGGATATATTATCAACTAGTATGCACATATAAATTTCCCAAAATATAACAACAACAACAGGACACACACACACATACACACATTTCCTGTTTATTTTCTCTATTTCGTTTCATCCTCTTTTTTTTGTTTTTTGTTTTGCATATAAACAATGTGTTGCAATCTGGAAATGAACACATACACATACCGGCACATAAAGAATATTGGCGTATGCATTACAGGGCACTAAAGGTATCATTAATAAGCACACAAAAACTCTCCGCACACACACACAAAAACAAAATACATATACATACCCAAAACACAAATAAACTGTATGCACATACATATGTACAGGGTGGCTGTTATATTATGCAACAAAGTGAAGCACTATAATTTTTTAATTTTTTTTTCTTAATTTTATTGTTCAAAAGCAAAAAATATTGGAAATAACATCAAATTTTAGAATCAGTTTAGATTTGTTCGAATTGGCCACCATTGGTATGAATTAGGGCCAACAAAGCCAAGGCTGCACGAAAGTGGCTCTGCGGTAGTTTGGTTCATTCCCGGCGAAGCGCCGTCTTGAGATGATCGACACTTTGGTATTTTTTAGTGAGAACCTTACTCTCCAAAATGCCCCAGCGCAAAAGTCCAACGGATTGAGATCCGGAGATTTTTGGTTGCCATTGCGCGGTAGAAATGAAGCGAGGAACCTCCTTTTTAAGCCATTCTTGGTTGACTCGTGTTGAGTGCGGTGGTGCTGAGTCGTGTTGGAGTGTCCATGGCTGTGGCCAAAATATTTGTCTACCCAGGGCTTCAATATTGTGTTTAAGACAAATGGCCTAAACACAATGATGGCCAATCGCAGTGTAAATTTTCAGCTAACCTTTTGTGCAAGTAAACCCGATCATTTCTTGGTTCATAAACTACTCAATTTGAAACGGGTTCTCATCGGAGAAAACCAAATTCGGTAACTGGCCACTTTCGTGGAAGCGAAGTAACGCCTTGGCTCTTTCCAGTCTAACTTTTTTTTGTCCCTTGGTGAGCTCTTTCACTTTTTGGAACTGAATGGCTGAATGGCTTTAGTCAAAGCTCATTTTTCAATATGTGTCGCATGCGTTCTCGCAATATGTTCAAGCTCACGAGCAATTTTTCTACAACTGCTTCGGGGATTTCGATCAAATCTGGCCTTCACTTTTCGGATAATTTTTGGTGTTGTTACCGCTTTCTTTCTTTCACATTTTAGATGCGATGCAACACTAAAAGTGTCACGGTAACGAGCAATGGTACGAGGAGCAAATAATTTCTTCACATTTAAATGCTGGAGAGCTCTAACGATAGCCACCTGTGGTTCTCAGCCAAATATAAAGCAATCACACTATCACGCTTGAATTCCATCGTGAATAGCTTTTTTTCTGAATGCAATAGATCAAAATGCTTTTGTAAGCTTGTGAATAATAAAATGAACTGTCACTTGGAATAAATCTGTCAGCTGTCAGACGAGCGATTTACAAATGATAACAACCTGGTTGCAATACATATCAGCCACTCTGTATATACAGCCATATATGTACGTACACACGTGTCTATGCCACATATTATAGCCATGGTTTGTTTACCAACAGTTAGTGTGATAATAAAATATAATTATTTGAATACACACACACACACATACACACACACAAACGCATACACAAAACTGAAACCTGTATTAGACTCCAAAAGCTTAGTATAAGTGTGCGAGAGAATATTTATGCACATATAAACACTGTTTAAATGTAACGAAATTTTTTTTGGTGAATATGTGTGTGGGTGAGTTTGCCATACATTTTATACAAAATTTCCATGGCATAGTGTGTGTGTGTGTATAAAATGTTATAATGAGCCACATGTACTTTACATTTTTTTGTTTTTGTTTTTGTAAATACGTTGCAAGCAACTTTATGATTTCAGGGTAAATTTAATTAATATTAAAGGCTCCTTGCCTGCACTGCAATTCACCGTAGGGAGAGGGTAGGGTATGTAAGAAAGCGCCCTCTTATAGTAAAAAAAAAACAAGGTTAACAATTTTGAAGTTGAATGCTAAAGGGGTTTTTCATTTCGAAATGAAAATAAAAAATGAAAAACGAAAAACACAAAATGCTGTTAAAATCAACCTAAAAGTAGGTTTTAATTTTACAATTTATTTAACATACAACCCTATAAGTATGCTGTAATAATATTCACATTAAATTTATAATGAATGAAATTAAATGAATTCATAGAGAAAGTTTGAAAAATAATTTGTTGTAAATACATTTAATCGCAACAGAGTTTAAGTCTTTAACACTTTGACTTATCATTGTCCTTTTTAGTGAATTCGCAATTAAATCCTATTTAAAATTTTTAATTAAAATTGAGTTGCATCTGGTCATACACTCCTTTAAACGCCTTAAAAGAGTTCTTAAATAAAGGGCCAGACAATGACAATGGAAGTTAACAGTGTTCCACATTACTGCTATCAGACAACTGTCGGTATTCACTTTCACTTTAGTTGTTTAGTTAAAGCCGCAGTATAGACCCCGTAATTTAGTAAGTAAGACATTGGCCTATTAGACAATAGCCAATAGTTTAAACCTCAATTCATAATTTTCGATTTAAACGGTGTAGGAAAATGCTTTTTTTGCTGCACTCTCAGCACTCTTCTGGCAAAAGTCTGACAGTAATTGAAAAATTTCCATGAATCTGTGGTTCATAGTAGACTTTAAACTTCATGTCACGGCATTCATGAATAAAATAAGCACACACAACATAGATTTAGTGTGAGAAACTGGGTCCTAATCCTAACTAAGGGTCACCTCTGTAAGTAAGTAAGAAAGAAGGAGAAAGGTTAGGTTAGGTTAGGTTAGAGGACGTGTACTTGTTAATTCTGACAAGTACAGTACTCGGTGGTCGAATTGACCCATTGTACTACGTCTAGCTTCTCACACCACTTATGTTGTGTGCGTTAATTTTATACATGAATGGCGGTACCTACAATTTAAAGTCGACTCCGAACGACACATTTTTTTAGAAGCATTCCATGGCAATTTTTTACTCTCAGAGTTTTTGCCATAAATCCTGCTGAGAGGAAGTCACCGAAAAATTATTTTAAATTTTCGTTTTGATGTCTGACCTGGGATTCGAACTCGGGTCTTTCGTCTAATAAGCCAACACACTACCTACTAGACCACGGCGACCTCACAAGAAGGAGAAAACTGATCATTTCAATTCTCCTATGGTGGACACAATACAATTGAATAAGATGTTACGTCCTCTTTCAAATTTAGTTATATTGTAACCATTTGGTAATCCTAGAGCTGAAAATACATAGACACAGGAGATACTAGAGAACAAGTACCTAAACAAAGCTAGAACATTAATCCCATTACATAACATAGGAGAGGTCGAATATGTGCTCCAGATGGAGCATAGAATTCATATAAATTCCTATCCAGCATATTTTCTCAGAATAGGTCCCCAATATCCCTGATCCTTGTCAGCTTATTAACCGGCACAATAAGCCAATTCGCATCACATTCCGATGTGTTCTCTTAAAGTCATTAGTCTTTCTCCTTAACTCAACAGGATATTTTTTTTTGTTCAAGACAGATGCTCATTATCCTTGATTCTTTTCAGCATTTTAACAGGCATAAACTATCACCATTGAAAGGAAGCTAAAGGCTTCTTCCTCACACGTTATATTCCGAAGAGTCTCTTAAAGCTTTTTATTTTTCACACTAACCCAATAGCATATTTTTTCAGAATAAATGCTCAACATAACTGATTCTGGTCAGGGTTTTAATAGCCAATAAGCCAATTCTAAGCTAAAGGCAACTCCTTTTACACATCGCATCCCGATGTGTTTTCTAAAACCTCTACTCTTTTTCCCTGACCCAACAGAATGTTCAGGATAAGGGCTCAATATCCTTGATGCTTTTCAGACACAAAAGCCTAATTTTATCATCTAAGTGTTGGACATATCTGACTTGGAGTTTGAACCATAGCCTCACCTCTAATAGGCCTACTTACTTACTTACTTAATTGGCCATAACAACCCGATTAACGGATTTCGGCCTGCCGCAACACATCCTTCCAGACGCCTCTGCTTCTTGCGCGCCTACGCCAATGGGCACACCAATCGATGACAGGGCTTCTACGATTTGGTCCTTCCAACAGATACAAGGTCGTCCTCTTCGCCGACTTCCGCAATCCCCTCATCAAACACAACCACCACACACAACGTCTCGCCGGATCATCCTCCTCCATTCGAACGACATGGCCGAGCCAGCGCAGCCGCTGGATATTAATACGCTTTCAACGTCCATGTCGTTGAGGAGCTCATACAGCTCACTGTTAAATCGGATGCGAAAATCATCGCCAACTCGCACTGGACCGAAGATCTTACGTTGGACTTTTCTCTCAAATACTCTCAAGGCAGTTGCATCAGTTCTTAATAGGGTTCATGCTTCTGCGCCATAGAGAAGCACGGGTAGGATGAGCGTCTTGTAGAGTATTAGTTTCGTCTTGCGAGAGAGGTCTCTGCTACTCAATTGCCTATTGAGACCATAATAGCACCTGTTGGCAAGAGTAATCCTGCGCTTGATCTCCAGACTGACATCATTTTCAGTGGAACGGCGGAGCCAAGGTAAATGAATTTCTTGACTGTATCAAAAATATAGTTATCGGCCGTAATATGTGAATCAACACGCCGCACGGCTCTACTTGTCGATAACATATACTTCGTTTTGCCCTCATTCACTGCCAAACCCATCTTCTTAGACTCCCGTTCAATAGCACTAAAGGCAGCAGTGACATCTCGTTTGGTACGCCCTATGATGTCGATGTCGTCAGCGTACACAAGCAACTGGACACGTTTTTGAAAAATAGTGCCATTATGATGCACTCCCGCCTTTCGCAGAACACTCTCCATGACGAAGTTGAAGAGGTCGCATGATAAGGGATCGCCAAAAGGTTCGGAGACGAATAGGCCTACTAGACTACATTATTAAGGCCAAATAATTAACTCTTTAAACAAAGAACAATATTTATAAATCATTAGCTAATAACTCTGCTAAAAATCCATTAAAAAGAATTTCCTTTAAATATTTACCAAACCAAGGCTTTACTTGCTTCTTCAAATATTTATATTGACGCACCAACACTATTGATATTTCCCACCGTAATTAACGAATTAAAAGCAAACGAAATCATAATATTCACTCTCTCTGACTCTGACTTCCATTAATTAAATTACTTTCGTTTTGTTTTCTTTCATTTTTCTTTAATAAATATTTGCAGGCAATAATATTGACGGTTGGTTGGTTGGTAGCATGCGACAAAACCCCAACAGACTGACTACCTTGACATGGCCAAACAAAATTAATGAAAAAAGAAAACGAAAATAAAAAAGAAAAGAATGGAAAGGAAAACAAAAAACTGAAAGGAAAAAGTAAAATAAATGCCCGCAACCAAAAATATTTTTAATGACAATTGATAACAAATTGAAAAATCATCACATTGGAAAACGTACAGAAGGAAAGAGTGAGGAATAGTACAAGGGTATGGCAATAAAGACAACGACGACAGGCGAAAAACAACCTGATAAATGACAAATAATATGATTATTATCGTAATGAAAAGCTTAACAAAAAAATAGTTGGAGGGGGGGAAGAATAACAAACAAACAAACAAACGAATGAACGAACGTACGAACTTGATAAAAACAAAGTTTTTACAAAGAAAGTGGGTCGTTTGAACTCAATCAACATTGTAGGCAAAGGTTAAAAATAGGAGAAAAAACGTATTTAATAGAGCCAAAGCACGTTAGCTAAAGGAAATGTAATGCGCCACAAATATTCCGTTTAGGGTATAAGGACTAATTAAGATATTTTAACTTAAGAAAGTGGTTTTAAAGATCCAGAAAAAAAAAACGGTTTTAGCAGGGGTTTAATTTCTGTTGAAGTGTATTAAATTGTTAATTGTTAGTAGATAGTGTGCTGGCTTATTAGACGTAAATCCAAGGTTCAAGTCCCAGGCTAGACGTTAAAAATAAAAAAAAAAATACAGAAAACGTATCTTTTCGGCGATTTCTTCTCTTTCTCTTCTTGTTTCTCAAAAACCTGTCGTTCGGAATCAACTTTAAACTGTAGGTCCCGCCACTTCTGCATAAAATGAACACACACAACATAAGTGGTGTGAGAAACTGCGGGCTTCTTGTGGACGATTGCTGTAGACTGTCTAATGGTGAAGGTATTGCACTGGCCATTTTATAGTCACCAGCAGCAACTCGTTTCCTTACCGTTCGCATCTTCCCTCTCTCATTCCACCTTTCCTAAAAAACCTGCACAATGCACTGCATGAGTAGGGGTCATCGTCTGTGTGTTGGTTTTATATATATAAAAAAAAAAAAAAATACGAAAAGTCTGTCAAAAATCTGTTGTTCAGAGCCGAATTTAAAACGTAGGTCCCCGCAACTTATGTATAAAAATTAACACTTACAATATAAGTGGTGTGAGAAACTAGGTTAATAATCCTGACTGAAGGATTGTAATGACCAATTATGTATGTATGTGTAACATTAAACATAAACACAAACTACAAAAACAAAACAATGCAGTAAACAAACCTGTTTACAAATTATTGCACTGCTTAATAGAACAATAAACGCCAGTATAAAAAAAAATGGTATGCAAGAAAACAAAATTATATCAACAAAATTACAATAATAAATGTAAACATCGTTGTTTACATTTATAGTGATTTTGTGAAGGCAAAACGGCGAACATTCGCCTTCAAGAACGTTCATTATACCTGTCATATAAAAGCCATGGCACACAAGGCGAGTCAGTTACTAAAGTTCAGTCAGTCTTGTGTGAAGACGCGGTGTGTTTGAAAAGAGTAATCGTTGTTTGAAAATATTTTGTTCCAAAGATGTGCAGAATAATTGCCTAGAAATTGTTATTACAAATTATTGCACTGCTTAATATAACAACAAACACCAGTATAAAAAAATGGTATACAAGTAAACAAAAATATACCAACAACATTACAATAATAAACGTAAACAACGACGTATAGATTTATAGTGATTTTGTGAAAGCAAAGCGGCGAACAATATCCTACTGTTTACCCTGCCATATAAAGGTATGGCAAACCAGGCGAGTGAGTTAGTGAAGTTCAGTCAGTCTTGTGTGAAGACGCGGTGTGTTTGAAAAGAGTAATCGTGGTTTGAAAATCTCCTCTTACAAAGATGTGGCGAATAATTGCCTAGTAATTATTATTGTTTATGCAAAAGGTATAAACAGAGGCATAACAAAGAAAAGCAATTGTTGTTGTTTACATAAAGTTGTGAACAGTGGCACACAGAATTGTGTGAAGAATAATGAATTTTAATTTAATTTTAATACGACCTGATATTTTGAAATTTTTTTAAAGGATAAAATCGTAACAATACTGGGGTATGAACTATGGCCTCAGGTCTAATAAGCCAAACTACTAACACTGAAATAAGGAGTGCGCACAAAAAAAAATGGACTTACACTTTTCGTTATAGAAATAAAACTAAGTGGCGGATTTTTTTCGTTTTATATTTCAATTAGATTAAATAATATTTGAATTATTTTGTGTATAAAATTTTTTTCTGACGAAGGTCTCAGAGCATCCAACTTTTTCGAACCACTTTTCTTCTAGACATTTTCAGGGTGTTTTAGAAAAATACGTATTATTTTACTTGGTTTGTTTTGGTTGGCAAATCCTTTTTTCAAAGAGTCCTTATATGTTTTATTCTTGTCTTAGAAACTGTTTTTTTGTTAACACCTTCGAGCCTAGCAATCGTTTTTTGTAAGCGGCGCGGTTTTTCATTGATAATTTCTATTATTTTTTTACGACATTCTTGTTGGGTGCCCAATTTCAAAAAACTAATTTTGCTATTGCAATGAAATTTAGCACGTGGATTTTGAAATAGTTGACTAAAAAAACAATGAAATTATAATAAAAGTTATAAGCTTAAAAGAAGGCCCATTTTTTTTTCGTGCGCACTCCTTAGTTATAGCAAACCATTTAGGGTAATTAATGAATAGGTTCGCGGTGATGTTACCTAGGAAATCAGGTGGATATTCCATTGTTATGTAGAATTTGTTGTATTTGTTCTGTATTGCAGCATTCTAAATATTATTCAACGATGAAATGGACAAGAACTCTTTTAATAATACAACTTCAGTGAAAAGTTTTGATGTTAAATCGACGATATTAGACTTTCTATTGATATAAAATATTTTCCCACATCTAATAGTTAATAGCTGCTCATCAAATTTTCTATTTTATTTCTTAGTTTCTTTATCATTTCATTCTTTTACCCGCTTTCCTTTAATTTTCCTATCTCTTGTAACGCTCATACATAAGTTTTGTTAACTGCAATGTCGTCTACATTGTGTTACTTTTGGTGCTCATAGTCTTACCCCCATCATAGTCATGTTTTCTTGTAAAATGTTCATGTTTTTAAAGGTAGAAAGGGGATGTAATGGAATTTCTTCGTGAACTTTTATTTTTATTCTAGTAACTATTAAATAAGGATAACAACAACAAAAACAACAATAATAAAATAAACTTTTTTTTATTAAAAAAAAAAAAATAAAAGAAAGTTGTTCATGCTGTTGTTATTATTGTAAACGAACACTAAAGAAATTTTTAAGTTTGAAAATGAAAAGGAAACTAGGAAAAGAGAAAAAAGTCAAAAACAATAAATTTTCCCCTTTTTGTGGGGGAAGAGGGCTATTTTTTTGAAGTAAATTTTCATTCAATTTTTTTTGTTTTTCCCGATCATATCACACTTTAGGTAGGAGAATATAATTCTACACACAAAAATTGGGAGGAAAAATTCCTTTTCTTTTTTTTCTTTCGTTAAAGGTTGTAGGAATGGCTGCTAAAATGGCTATGAAACTGTGCCAGTAATAGTTTGAGTGAAAGTTTTATTGGTTTTCATGAAGTTTTATTTTTCTGAAGTGAAAATACCGAAAAACTCATCAACAAAAAAGAAAAGTTTGAACAAAAAAAAATTTAAGGGAAGGCTTAAAAGGTAGCAAATGAAACGTGTTAACAAAATTAAAATTTCAAAACTTTTTCCAAGTTTTTTCAAAGAATAAAACAAATAATGCAATAAATATTAAAAATTAAAATCAATTTACAAACAACACAAAAGAATTAATACCTTACGCTAGGAAATTAAAAGTATTGTGTGTGAGAGCTCCAGCACAGAAACCAAGTTGACTTGTGTTAGATATGATAGCCAGTAAGAGTAAATTATTAAGCAATTTATGCCAAAAAACCAAGTAAAATGTAATTTTAGTTCTACCGAACCTACACCGTATACTTTCTAATACCACTAGGAAATATTTTGACCATCATTGAACATCATTACGACCTAGCTTCTCTCACCATTTATGTGTGCTTTAAATTTATACATAAGTGGCGGCACCAATAGTTTAGAGTCAACTCCGAATGACAGATTTTTGAGAAGCTCTTCATGGCAATTTTATTTACTCTCAGATTTTTTGCCAGAAATGTGCCGAAGAAATTTTTTTTCATAGTTCGTTTTAGTTGGAGACCTGGGGTTTGAACTCGGACGTGTAATAAGCCAACACATCTATCTACTAGACCTCTAATCAACTCTGTTTCTCGCATGCCTTAACACAACGTATAGCTGTGTGAAATATAATAGTAGCGCTGTATTAAAGATATTTTAGTTAAGTAAAAAAATTTATTTTTATTCAAGTTAAAAAAATTTTGTTCTTACATTTTATTACCACCAATCTAAACTTTTGAAAAATAAAACAACTTCAATACAAATATTAATTTTCCCGAAAAAACGATACTAAATTGCTAAAAACCTAAAATATTTGGTGTGCAAAAAAATAGTAGTAGCTTTAGAAAACATATCTGGAAAAAAAGATGTTGTCACAAGTGATTCTTTTTAATCTTATTTTGTACATTTTTACATTTCTATTACAGCTGCGCAACGCCGAGGCATTGAGTCAACTAAAGATCTGCACCTCTCGATAGGAATATTTTCCCAAGCTGACCTCATAGACGCCCACAACTGCTCTGCAATTCCCGGCTTATCTTTAAAAACACCTTTTTTACATCGCCCCAAAGATGTTCAATAGGATTCAGGTCTGGGGACTGAGCCGGTCATTCTAATATTTTAAGTTTGGGATCGTTGTCCTGTTGGAATATCCATTTAAGCGGCGTATTATATTCTGCATAAGGTAGCATGACAGTTTTTAAAATTTCCACATACATTGAGGAGTCCATGTTACCTTTAATCTAAAATATGGGTCCTGTACCATTATAAGAAAAACAACCCCAAACGTTAATTTTAGCATAAGCTTCACGGTCCTTATGACAAATTTAGGATCGTATTCCTTATTCTTTGGTCTTCTTACATATTTTCTGGTCCCAGGATTACCAAAAAGAATCACTTTGGATTCATCTGTCCACAGAATATTGCGCCATTTCGACTGAAGCCAATCAACATGAAGTCTAGCAAAATTTAAGTCGGTTATAGACATGTCTTGAATTCATCAATGGTACTTTCCTAGGGCTTCTACCACATAAACTGTCTTTTATTAGATGTCGACGAATAGTTGAGGTATGAACATCAAGCTCCAAGTCCTGTTTAATCTTTGTTGAAGTAACAAATGGGTCTGATGATACCATGCGTTTCATTCTTCTTGAGTCGTTGGGAGAAATTTTTGCTTTGCGTCCGCGAGTTTCTGGCCTTTGTTCAATTTTTTTTGGAACATCCTACAATATTTTGAATAAATCTGTAAGATTTTCCTTCTGAGAGAAGTTTTTTTTATTATTTTTCTGGTGGCTGGAGAGTGTGTGGCTGGTGTTTTCCGCGACCCATTTTTTTTATCATATTTATTTATTTATATTAATAATTTTAATTAAAAAATTGAATGAAAACACTATTTGTTTTAATTTATAGTCAAAAACTTATTGCCTTATGGAAATTTTTTAATTATTTAAAAATTTACACACGCCTGCTACTATTAATTTGCACAGAAAAAAAACTGGCAAGATTTACAAAAAATAACTGTAACTTTTAAAAATGCTAAGAAAGAGACAAGTATATTTCTGATCATTATGGAGAAGGTTTAGGGATGATATATCCATAGGTAATACTTGATTTCTTAACAGAACGGCACTGCAGTAATAAAAAGTTAAATTTATGTTGTAGCGCTACTATTATATTTCACACAGCTGTACATGCGTTCAAGAAGCTTTTGTTTTAAGCTGCTTTTTAGCTTTACACATAAATAAAAAACGTATGTACAGTTAGCGCTCCTATAACGGGGTGAGTGCGTACCGCGTTATATGTAAATCGCGCTATAAGAAACATAGATTTCAGCTACAAACCAGGCTAATTCGTAACGCGTTCTATTGAAACTGCGCTATAAGAAACACGGAATTAGTACAAATCACATCATTCGTACCGTGTTATATGGAGGCCAAGAAATACAAAAGAAGGGTTGAATTATAAACTATTTTTATTGAATTCAAGAGTTCATATAAGGATTGATAAAAAAATGAAATAAAAACTAAACTAAAACACTGGTTTTTAACAAAATTAAGTAAGACTTGTAAAATAATGTAATTTTTTAATTTGGTTCATCTTCATTCATTGTTTTTTTAAATTGAAAATTCAACTGCTATTGTTTTGCACGGTACTATATTCCGATTGAGCTTTTAAATCGAAAATAAAACTTCTATTAAACCCTCTTACAATATCTAGTTACTATTCATTCATTCATAGGCTAAGCGAAAGGAACTTATGGGATGAAATTGAACGCAAACTGCTCTATAAGAGTAGCGCGTTATAGGAGGGCTGTCGCAATTTTAGCCCCGCGTTCTATGGAAACCACGTTTTGAGAGTACCGCGTTATAGGAGGGTTGAGTGTACACACTATTATCATAACTGGAATCGTTGAAATACAACATCATAGCTTCTCTGCTTGAAGCGCATCTGAAATGTTCAATTTTCCATAATTCTGACGCATAAATCAGACTGAATTTTATCGATGGCATGGCGGTTATATTGGCTTTGCAAACTGCTGTGGTTTGAGAGTTATTTGCATACATTTGGGAATTTAAGAAAATGCCACAAGAAATTATCTAATGGCATCAAATTACACGATCTCGGTAGACAATTCACATTTCATACACATGAGATAGCTATTACATCAAATCCGTTGTGCAGAATATCCAATATGGCATGAGGTGTGTGGCACCTAGCAATGTCCTGTTAAAATCGCATGTTGTTTATGGCTACATTATTCAGTTAATATCGTCTTAGATTCTATAATTTCATTGGTTCACTTATCCATTAAACTAGAAATGGTCCCCGCAGCCTTGAAAGTAAGTTGATGGGTGTTCTAGGGCCCATTCAGCAAACACACTTCCTTGTTTATAGGCAGCCATTGTGATTTGGCATAGAAAACTGAATAAATGACAAATAATTAGATGAATGTTGGCTATCAAATGACGAATCCATCAGTTCAAAATTTACACTATAAAGCGACTTTTTATGCTTTTACGTCTTAAGGTCTCATGATTATTAATATCGTCTTAGTGTCTTTTTCGAATGTGGCTCTGTAGGATGATGTTTATACTGTGGTCTTACGTGCAATAAGTTTACATTATTTCCTAGACTATTGCGACTTCCAATTGCTCTAAGGAGTGCGCACAAAAAGAACTGGACAATGACATTTAGCAGGTGGCTTTTGAAACAGATGACTAACAAAAACAATGTAACGGTTTCGTTTTTTTTTTTAATTTTTAATATAAGTTATAAGCTAAAAAGTAGACCCATTTTTTTTGTGCGCACTCCTTATTTGAATTTAGTACTTTGAAAAAGAATTAACTATTGCTACCATCCAATAACTCATATTTCATACACTATCTTGATCCTTTAATTAACGAAAATAAAAAAAGAAGACATAACAGTCATGGCATGCAAAATGAATACTTGCAACAGAACAAGTAAATACCACTTACAACAACAACAACAATAAAAACCTCCATAAAGTAACTTTACTATGCAGGAATTGTAGAGTTTGTGTTCTACTACAAAGAAATAAAAATTGAAAATTAAAAGAAATTCGAATAAAAATAAAATGAAAGTAAAAAGTTTCTTCTTTTGTTTTCTTTTTCCAATTTCTTACTCTCTCTCTCATATTTGCTGTTGTTATAGCCTAGACATACTTGCAAACTAATTTTGTTAGCAGAATAAAGAATGTTTGTCGAAAGTTAAATCCAAAAAGACGATAAAATGTTAGAAATTTTTGTTGTAAATCCAATGGCAAAAGCTTTAATGCATACTGATGCACAGAGAAATTAAATGCTGCAAAGCAAATTAAAGGAGAAAGTCAAAAAAGCAAATAAAATAGGAAAAATCATTAGCAAAGGCAACACAGTTTACACTGCAGCTCTTAATATTCCATGTTCATTGAGCATCAAGCAAATGCCATCATATAAGAATGAAACTGGAGGAAGCTAAGCTAAAGTTCAAAAGACTAACAATTTTGTGTTGAAAATAAACTCACTTAAGGAGTGCCCACAAAAAAAAATGGGTCTACTTTTAAGCTTATAGCTTTTATCATAATTGAAAAAAAATTAATACAGTTGGATTGTTTTTGTTGCCATATAAAAGGCAAAGCAAAGCAAACAACAACTCAGTAAAAGTTCAGTCAGTCTTGTGTGAAGAAGTTGTGTGTTTGAAGAGAATATTTCAAAATCCACGTGCTGAATTGCATTGCATTAGCAAAATTAGTTTTTTAAATTGGGCACCCAACAAGAATGTCGTAAAAAATAATTGAAATTTTCAATGGAAAACCGCACCGCGTATTAAAAAGATTGCTAGGTTCGCAGGTGTTAACCAAAAAAACAGTTTCTAAGGTAAGAATAAACTAATATAAGGAGTCTTTGAGTATTGAGAGAAAGCATCGAAGTGGAAGAAAAAAAGGATTTGCCAACCAAAACGAAGCAAGTAAAATAATACGTATTTTTCCAAAACACCCTAAAATGTCTGGAAGACTCAAAGGCTCAAAATGTTGGCTGACTTTTGACAGAAAAAAATTTTATACCCGAAAGAATTCAAATATTATTTACTTTAATTGAAATATAAAACGAAAAAAATCCGCCACTTAGTTTTATTTCTATAACGAAAAGTGTAATTCCAGTTTTATTTGTGCACGCTCCTTAGTTAATAAAAGTTGAAATCGCAAGTAGTGTGTACAAAACAACACGAAATTTGAAAATATTTCTTTGGAAACTGCATCTCAGCAGGCTTCTGGTAAAGATTCTAAGAGTAAATAGTATTGCCAAGAAAGGTTTTTCAAAAATCTATCGTTTGTTTAAACAGTAGATTTAGTCCAGTATTTTTTGTGCGCACTCCTTATATTGTCTGTAACAAAACAAAGTTGTGGCCTGTTGTTATCTAAACTAGCAGCCATGAATTTCATTTAATTTCTAAGATGCAATGCACAAAGTTGTGCCGGCAACATTTTAAGAAACAAAACCAAAGTTTACTCCTTTAAAAAAAAAAATATTTTATAAAGGAAAACAAAAAACCAGAAAAAATGTGGAACAAAATGCCACAACATGAAAAAAATTGCAACGTACAGCACCAGGAAAATAAAAAGAAGAATACAAGCTCCAGCAGAGTTTACTTTGGCTTCGTCTTCGGCTTATTTAAAGAATGTTTACCAAGCACGTGCTTGGCCTAAGTGTGTGTGTGCCTATGTGTATTGAATTGTCTTCTGCCAAAACTAAACACCAAAACACAAAAGAAAAAAAATAATTTTTTTTGTTTAGACCCAAAGGCTCAAAAACATAGATTATAATAGAGTTCAAAACGTGGCTGAAGTTTCCAACAACAAAAAAAAAAAAGACCAACAGCACCACATAAAGTGTAGAAATTTATGCCGAAAATGTTCTCTTGGCATATCATAACTCCAATGATTTTTGAGGCTTCCATTTTATAACAAAAAAGAATATTTTATGGGAGTTTTCTGGAAGTTTTTTTTCCCCATTTTTCGTTGTTCTTGTTGTTTATTAGCTGTTTGTGTAAAGTTTTTTAATAAAATCAAATTGAATGCAGTTAATAAATGTTTCACATAAAAGTTCTAGAAAAATGTTCAATAATTTCTAAAAACTTTAAGAAGACTTACTGTAAAGCAACTCAATCTATTGTGTAAGTAATCCTTTGTCTTACAAAGTAACATTATGTTCGAAAAACAAGACAGATTTTCATTTTTCTCCCAAGTAAAAAAAAGATTCGCAACAAACAAGGGCCATTTTTGACTCAATACCAGTATTAATAAACGAAATTCTTAATTTTTGTATATAGAACAGCTAGAGGCAGCAATGTGCACTCTTAGGATAGCTTAAATATGGATCCGCCTCAATAGGTTCAACCTAATTGGATTCTAAAAGGTTCCACTGCTATTCCACCATCATATATATTATTTCTAAAGCACTTTTTTTGTTGGTTGCAAATATCTCCCGTACCACCATATCAAATTTAATAAATGATATCTCATTTTAAAGCTTATGTCTAACACCAATGGCAAAAAATAATTAGAAATTGAAAAATTAATATTTTCATTGATAAAAATTATATTTTATATAGAACTGCATGATAATACTGTTGTCATTATGATTATAAATTTTTTGTTCAAGTGTGGTAATACAGGATCGCTTAATAGTAATGCAGTTCTACATAATATAGCATGTATTAAAATCCATTCTGGCAATACCGCTATTTACTATAATGCTGTTTATTACTAAGTCTGTTATATATAATATGCATATTAAGTTGTAAAAAGCTGTTTTGGTAATACTTTACAGTAGTTGTTAGATCAAGTGCGATAAACAGGGTCACTTAATTGTAATGCTATTCCACATAATAATATATAAAGTTGTAAAAGCCATTTTGGTAATGACGTTATTATCATGGCATTGTTTGTTTTATGAAGTGTAGTAATACGGGTTAATAAATGGTACCAGGCTAATCGTAACAAACTAAGGAGAGCACATCATATCAGCAAAAATTATTTATATACCGATTAAACTGTACTCAGACCCCGAATCAACCTTACACCTTCTGATCCAGCTGTGCCTTTCCGAATGACACGAAAACAATTCCCTGTGAAAGTTGCTTTTGCTATGACGATAAACAAAGCACAAGGTCAAACCCTTCAAAAGGTAGGATTGTATTTACCAGAACCGGTTTTTTCACATGGGCAGTTATACGTGGCTTTTTCGAGTGTGTACCTTTAAAGATATTTTTGTTTGTATTAAGGATTCGTATGGGCAAAAAGTTAACGATGATCATGTCATTACCTACAGTTAAAGTCGACTGTGAACGACCGATTTTTTTAGAAGCATTTCCCAGAAGCAGAAGCATTTCCCAGAGGGAGTCGCCGAAAAAGTAGTTAATATTTTCGTTTTGATGACTGACCTGGGATTCGAACTCTCGGGCCATTCATATAATAAGCCAACACACTAGCTACTAGACCACGGCGACTTCCAAACAATAACGTTATTTATGTCAAAAGTTGAGAGATCAAAAGCCTTTGTTTTTTTTACAACAACAACAGAGAACTAATATATGAGGTGAGGTGAAAAGCAGACACACAATTCCTGCAAAAGTGTTTTGCTGCAGCAGAGTCTAGCAACATTGCTGTCATCTGTGATAACAACATTTCAAAATAAATTCCAAAAAAACATTTTTATTTCTTAACTCCTACACCTACTCATACGGCAATTAATTGTAATTGAAGAAGAAAATTGAAAATATCTTCTACAATAACATAATTTAAATCTGTTTCCTAAGAATTCAAATTTCCCTTAAAAGTAACAATGCTGTAAAGTAGACAAAGTGGCTGCAAAGTAGACAAATTAACAGGAATTTTGTTTATAAACATGATGTAAAATGTTATTATTTACAAAGGAATTCTTTATTCTATTAGGAAAATTCGGTTTTATTACTATAAAATTATCAAAATGTTGTGTTGTATAATTTAATGACATTCCGTATTAGCTAATTATTTTAAGGAATTTGTAAGTTAGTAACAATTTATGGAATTTGTTAAGTTTAGCTATTGTGTTAATTTATTGACCATTCAGGAAGTTATTTACCCTTCAGGTTTTATGGGAAGGTGATACAATAGGGGATATGGAAGTAGTTAGGATTAATATGGGAGGAGGAGGAAAGAGGGAGGGATTAAACAGTTAGGGAGGAAGAGGAGGAGGGAGGAAATAGGAGGGAGGAGGAAAGAGGGGGGGAGAAAGAGGGAGGAGGGAGGAAAGAGGGAGGAGGGAGGAAGGAGGGAGGAGGGAGGAAAAGAGTGGAGGAGGGAGGAAAGAGGGAGGAGGGAGGAAAGAGGGAGGAGGGAGGAAAGAGGGAGGAGGGAGGAAAGAGGAGGAGGGAGGAAGGAGGAGGAGGGAGGAGGGAGGAGGGAGGAGGAGGAGGAGGGAGGAGGGAGGAGAGTAGGAGGGAGGAAAGGAAAGAGGAGGGAGGAAGAGGGGAGGAGGGAGGAAAGAGGGAGGAGGAAAGAGGGAGGAGGGAGGAAAGAGGGAGGAGGGAGGAAAGAGGAGGAGGGAGGAAAAGGGAGGAGGGAGGAAAGAGGGAGGAGGGAGGAAGGGAGGAGGGAGGAGGAGGGAGGAAAGAGGGAGGAGGAAAGAGGGAGGAGGAAAGAGGGAGGAAAGAGGAGGAGGAGGAAAGAGGGAGGAGGGAGGAAAGAGGGAGGAAAGAGGGATGAGGGAGGGGAAAGAGGGAGGAGGAAAGAGCGAGGAGGGAGGAAAGAGGGAGGAGGAAAGAGCGATTATTTGGAGTAAAAGGGAGTAGGGAGGAAATAGGGTAGGATTTATTAAATTATTATTATTTAGGAAATATTATTTATAAATATTATTATTTATTAAATATTTATTATTTATTAAATATTTATTATTTATTAAAATTTATTTATTAAATATTTATTTATTAAATATTTATTATTTATTAAATATTTATTATTTCTTAAATATTTATTATTTATTAAATATTTACCTATTACTATATTATTTAAATTTTGTTTCAAGAATTCAAAGATTTTTCTTGTATAATATATGTTATAATTATTATAATTAAGTTTTTATTAACTTTTTTTATTAATAGTATTTATTTTTAAATTTATTTATTTTTTTTTTTTTTTTCCATAGAGTTTATTAGTTTTACTATAGATTTTATAAATATTGATTTTAATATATTTATCATTTATTTTTTATTTTATTTTTCATTTCTCTATTTAATTTTGTACCATTATACATATTTTTTAAATTGCATATTCATAAAGTATTTTTTATATGCACATGTATTTTTCCACTGTTATTTATAATTATTCTTTCAATATTTTTATCATTTATTTTTTATTTTTTAATTTAAATTTTATTTTCCCATTTTTTATTTACTTTATTTAATTTTGCTTTTTATTAAATATTTTTAGTATATTTTTTTTTTTTAATTGAAATTTTATAAACAATTTATTTTTAATTTATTTAATATTATTATAGAATAATCTTAAATTTTTTAAAATGTTTACAAATTTACAATTAACGTACAGTGAGCATCAAAAGAAACTGTAAAAAAGTCTAACAATCAAAAAAACTAAATTTTTAACACTTAAGAAGAGTGCCCAAAAAAATTTGACAATACAATGCACACGCGGTAACGTGAAGTAATTAAAACAAAGGGAGTTCATGTTAGCGAAATTGTTCACGTTAGCAATTGTCAAATTTCATGAAAAATATCAAATTTTACAATATGAATCTATGTTTTACACGCTTGAATGTGAATGTCTGGTTTTTCTTTTAACTCCAAACATTTAGATTTTTTACCCTCATGCCGACTGATTCACTTTCACATAAGAAACTATCTTATTCACTAATTTAGTGTTATACTACATGCTTAGAAGATCTATACCGTGTTCACGTTATAGAGCTTTCTGTATTTGTTCACGTTACAGAGAAGTCAACGTAAAAAAATCTGGTTCATGTTAGGAGGTGTTCACGTTAGACGGTGTTCACGTTACGTTAATTTTTTGTTTCATTTTTAAAAGCTAGGCAATGAATCAATTTTAAAATGAAAATAACAGTAATTTATTAATATATACATATATTTTTTTGATGTACGGTTTCTTTTGATGCTCACTGTATTTACGTACATATTATTATTTAATTTAATTTTGTTTTATTTTTTTAAAAATTTATTTTTATTATTTTTATATTTTTTTTAAATTTTTTTTTAGTATATTAATTTTTTGTTTATAATTTTTTTTATTTAAATTTCTTCATAAAAATTTTGTAAACCAATTCATTTTAAAATTTATATTTTTTATATTATTAATAATTCGTTTTATTTTTTTTTTCTTTTTGTATTATTCTTAAATACCTATTGATCAGGTTTTGTTATTTTTTAGTTTTTATTTATTACATTAATTTTTTTATACACTTTTGAATTTTTATTAGTTAAATTTTAATTATTTTTTTATTTAATATTTTTATTTTTTTTTTATTTTTTATTTTTACTACTTTATATACTATTTTTGAGTTTTATTCTTATATTTTATTCTTAAATTTAATTTTTAAATTTTATTTTAAAATTTTATTTTTAAATTTTATTTAAAACTTTTTTTAGTTTTTTTCTAAATATTTTTTTAAATTTTTATTATATCTTTTATGGTTATGTTATTTTTAATTAAAATTTTTTTTTTGGTTTTTTTAAATATTTATTTTTAATGTTTATTGTATTTTTTATTTATATTATTAAATTATTTTTTATAATATTTATTTAATCATATTTTTTACTCCCTTTCACTTATTTTTACCTTAATTTTTACGTCCCATTTCTATTTTTAAATCATTTTTTCATTTAATAACAATTTTTAATAAACATTAAAAAACCTAATTTTTTTTTTAATATTTAAACTTTGTAACCGTTTTTGTTTTTTCTTCCACTGTTATTCACAACAAACTTCTACTTTCTCTTCTTATTTTTACATTTCCTAAAACGTTTTTAAAGATGAAAAATAATGAAATTTTTCTCCCGTTTAATACAACCGTTGACTACAACAGACAATTTGTTACTGAAACATGTTGAAGAAATGTTTGCCTTCGTATAAAACTTTCATTGCTTAACAATAATTCTATTGTGTGTTGGATAACCAAAGCATTATTATCATTATTGTTGTTGCTATTGGTTGTCGTTGTGTTTTCTTTAATTTTTACGAAGTTCAGGCTGTTATAATAAGAGCCATTTGTAAATACGAAGGAAGTTGCCATTAAAATAAGAGAATTCTGTACAAAACAAAATTATCCTTAAAAGAGAATTGTCGTATGAATTGTTTCGGAATAAAAAGAGAAATTTTGCTTATAAATGTTTATAATAAGAGAAACTCTTTATAGATGAAGTTTAACTTAAAAGAGCACACTCTCTGGTTTTGTTTATAAAGCGGCACATGTTCTGCTAATAAAGGAGTATTAGAAGGAATGTTTTTTAAATGAAAATGTTATTTTGCAGTGTGTGTAAAGAGAGCATCTTAATGGAAGCAAATTTACTGTTAAAATATTTATGTTTTCAAGGGTTTTCTTTTTTTTTTTTGCAGAAAAACGTTCACTCGAGTATTAAATAAGAAGTTTTCATTATGAGGTGTTAAGGTATGTGCTTGAATTATCTTTTTAATCTACATTGCTATTAAGGATCTCTCTAGTAGTATAGTAGTAGTAGTGGGTATTAAATGATAGTTTTGTAACATAAATATGCCCGTCTTTGATAAACCAGATATTACTACTTTGAAAATAATTTTACCTGCAAAAAATAGTTTGAATCTGGTGGCAAAAATTTGGAAGATTGATTTAAAAAAGCTTTAACAAATTTTTTTTTTATGTCGCCGTAGTCTATTAGGTAATGTGTTTAGCTAATTAGACGTAAAGCCAGGGTGCGAACTAGGGATGTCAAACAGGATCGATTTTTAAAAATCCCGGTATATTTTAGGATAATTCGGGCTCCAAAAATCCCGAAAAAAATACGAGAAAAATCGCTACTTTCTCTTATTAATAAAAATATTTTGTTAACAAAATCATTTCATTAGAAGTAAAATATAAAACACAAAATGTAACATAGAAGCGTAAATTAACAAAAATACAAATTATTCATACATACATATGCAAATACATTAATTTTAAAAAAACTATTTGGATTCCAACAAAAACGTTAAAGCATGTAACATATGATCTGATAGACTTGAACGAATTTTGTTGTCAACTTACCCTGGCGTTGAAAAACTCTTCTCGCAATCAACATTTGTTGATAAAATAGTTCCAAGATAGCTGTATGCAGCTTGTAAATATTCGCCTCTACCACCTCCTGATGTTAATAAATCTATTTCTTTGGACAGTTGAGTATCTAAATCAGTTACCCTTTTAATTTGTTTTCCAAAGCTTTTGCATTCTTCGATGCCATCAAATAATTTGTTATCACTGGAAGTAGGGTTTTCCTCATCTGAGATGCTATTATCGAAGTCAGGACCTTTTGTAGGGTCAAAATACATATAAATTCCCAATCCCGATAATCAAAAAAAAAAACTGCCATGATAAGTTTCTCAAAAAAATCTGTCATTCGGAGTCGACTTTAAACTGTAGGTCCCACCAGTTATGTATAAAATTAACACACACAACATAAGTAGTGTGAGAAACTAGGTTAATAATCCAGACTGAAGGGTTGTAATGAGCAATTATGAATTTTATTTGCTTTCAAATTACCGAACATAACCCTTTAAATGAAAACTACGTAGGAATCATTCCTAAGCCATTAAGTTAACAAAATCGAACTAAAAATTTATTTTTATTGGCATCCATTGCATAATTAATGATCAGTAAAATTGGTTTGTTTTAGATAAAAACTGAAATTTCTAGTGTGTTTCAATAGCATGAATACACTGTATCATACGGATTATGAGAAGTTAGATAAGAAGGAATCCTGAGAGAATCATAGCCTTAAATTAATTTGTAGGGCGTGTGGTGTATCTTTGTATCCCCACAGTTTCTTATCTTCATTGTAAAGTTTAATAAAAAAGTAAAAAAGTGTAGAAAACTAAAAACACAAAATTAAGAAATAAAGAGAAACCAAAAACGAGACAAAAGCTACGAATTATGCAACCATTATCCCCCAAAGGACATACCGTCCTACAGGCAAAATTATCCTTCCATAAATATGCCCAGTGCCATTGTCAGTAATGCTAATGAACCTAATTATGTCCTCAAGTTTACAATCCTTCAGTACTACTCCACAATAGACCGACTACTTAACAATATTCTTGAAATTCATTTTTAATTTCTTTGCCAATAACACCACAGTAGTTAAGTACCCAGACTTTTTTTAACTTGATAGTCCAACATAAGATCGCTTAGCAGCCTTTTATATAACAAACCCCTGTATCAGAGCCTGTGAACATAGCCTAGTATTCGAAAAGTTTACTCGAATGTATGCACACACTCGGTGTATCGCAAAGATGAACTTTATAGCCACGTAATTCGTCATTTCCATGGTCGAAGTAATAAATCTACTGCACTTACATACATACATAATACATAATACCCTTCAGTTTGGATAACAACCTTGCTTCCCACACCACTTACGTTGTGTGTGTTAATTTTTTATACATGAGTGGTGGGACCTACAGTTTAAAGTCGACTCCGAACGACAGATTTCTTTAGAAACTTTTCATGGCAATTTTTACTCTCAGAGTTTTTGTTAGAAATCTGTTAAGACGAAGTCGTCTCAGAAATATTTTCATATTTTCGTTTTGATGTCTGACCTGGAATCCGAACCCGGGCCTTTCTTCTAATAAGCCAACACATTACTTACTAGACCACGGCGACTTCTGCACTGAAGTTTCTTCGAAAACGTGGAATGGTCCGCTCTACATGGATTCACAAGATCTAACTCCTAACTCATTCAACCTTCTCAATCCACTGTAAGTGAGGAATTACATCCAGAATCGCCTTAATTGTTTTTTGACTGGGGCTTGGTATAATGCTAAAGAAGATAAAATGTTTTCGTAAGGTTAACCGTTCGTAACTGTAAACCTTGAGTAAACACGTAAGAAAAAGATGGGTTAGAAGGCTCATTAACATATTGCGATTTCGACAAACGTGTTAAGCAAGTCTGAAAGTAACCCTTTGGCTTAAAAGCTGAAAAATTACAAAGAAATTTTTATTGTACTGTCTTTTAGGCCCATTGATTTAGTTTTAAAGGCATTCATGAACTCCTTACCTCCTATTATTTTTGATTGATCTTTTCGTTTGATTCATACTTGCCATTCAATACTTTCCTTTGTTTTATTTTGAATTTAACATTACTAAACAGCGCTAATCAATCTCTTGAATTTCATTTTTGTTCTTTATTATGTATTTTAGAAACACTTCTTGATACTATTGTTGTCAAGGCAACAAAAACAAGAGGGAAGCATTATAAAAAAAACAAAAGACATTTGAAATCCAAATGTATTGTCAATACAAAATGATTTTGTTTATTTCATTAAGTCTCTAAGGAATGGTTTATAGTTGACAATGATATCCTGAGATGTATGCATGTATGTAGTATTGTAATAAACATTAATGACAGTCGTCGAAAGAGGGTAATCAGATTATGGAAGATAAAATATACAGTAAGGCATTCGATGCTCATAATGGTGGAAACTATTTAATTTAATTTTCCTAATGAAAAACTTTTGTACAACATATATTGAATAAGTAATAATTAGCAAATACACTGAGCGTCAAAAGTAACTGTACAATAAAAAAGTATACATTAATAAATAATCATTATTTTTATTTTAAAATTGTTTCATTGCAGTTCATTTTAAAATTAAGAACACAAAAAAAAAGAAAATACAAAAATTTCGAAATATTAACAAATTTTTTCGGGCACTCTCCTTTAGTGCTAGAAGTGGAGTTTGCTTACAGTTAAAATATTATCCATAGTGTACAATTTCTTTTGACCCTCACTGTATATATAGTGAAATATCTTTAGGTAGTGTGTTAGCTTATTAGACTTAAGGCCCAAGTTCAAATCCCACTTCAGACATTAAAACGAAAATATGAAAATATTTTCTTCGGCGACTTCCTCTCATTAAATTTCTGGCAAAAACTCTAAGAGTAAATAAAATTTCCATGAAAAAACTTCTTTAAAATCTCTTATTTGGAGTCGACATTAAACTTTAGGTCCCGTAAATCGCATATAAAATTTATGCCCACAACATAAGTAGTATGAGAAGCTAGGTTGTAATCCTGTCTGAAAGGCTGTAATGGCCAATTATGTATGTACAGGGTGGCTGATATATATTGCAACAAAGTAAAGCGCTATAATTTTAAAATTTTTTTTTTTAATTTTATTGTTCAAAAGCAAAAACATGTTGGAAATAACATCAAATTTTAGCATCAGTTTAGATTTGCTCAAATTGGCCAACTTTGGTACGAGTTAAGGCCCTCAAACGGCCGATAAAGACATCACAGGCTACACGAAAGTGGCTCTGCGGTATTTTGGTCCATTCCCGGCGAAGCGCCGTCTTGAGATGATCGACACTTGGGTATTTTTTAGTGAGAACCTTACTCTCCAAAATGCCCCAGGCGCAAAAGTTCATCGGATTGAGATCCGGAGTTTTTGGTGGCCATTGTACGGAAGAAATGAAGCGAGGAAAATTCTTTTTAAGCCATTCTTGGTTGACGCGTACTCAGTGCGGTGGTGTTGAGTCTTTTTGGAATGTCCATGGGTCTGCGGCCGAAATATTTGTCTGCCCAGGGCTTCAATAATGTTTGTAAGACATTTACGCGATAATTTTCCGCATTTATTTGGACCATGGACCGTTACGGCGGCCACAGCATTACCATCGGCAGCGCTTGAGTCCTTGTGACCAATCGCAGGTGTAAATTTTCAGCTGACCTCTTTGGCAAGTAAACCCGATCATTTTGTTTGTTCACATACTAAATTTGGAATGGCTTCTCATCTGAGAAAACCAAATTCGGTACCTGGCAACTTTCGTGCAAGCGTAGTAACTCCTTGGTTTTTACCCGTCTAACTTTTTTCGTCCATCGGTGAGCTCTTGCACTTTTTGGAACTTCAATGGCTTTAGTTCAAGCTCATTTTTTAATATGTGTTGCATCCGTTCTCGCGATATGTTCAGCTCACGAGTAATTTTTCTGCCACTGCGGCGAGGATTTCAATCAAATCTGGCCTTCACTTTTCGGATCATTTCTGGTGTTGTTATCGTTTTTTTCGTCCACTTTTTGAACGTGATGCAACATTGCCAGTATCGCTGTAACGAGCAGTGGTACGAGAAACAAAAGATTTATTCACATTTAAATGCTGGAGGGCTCTAACGATAGCCGCCTGGGGTTTTCCAGCCAAATATAAAGCAATCACACTATCACGCTTAAATTCCATTACGAATAACTTTTTTTTTGAATGAAATAGATTAAAATGCTTTTGTAAGCTTGTAAGTAATAAAATGGGGATAAATCTATCAGCTGTGGGACGAGCGGTCTACAAATGATAACAACCTGAAGTTGGCTGCAATAAATATCAGCCAACCTGTACAGTTACTTTATAGTCAAGATATATATTCTCTTGGGATATTATTTAGGCTCATAATTGTACCAAAAATTTTATTCCAACAACCAACTTGTAATGCTTAGAAACCTTTCTTGTATTGTTTGCAATTTTTTTGTTTATAGGCACCACCATAATTAGGCTTTTCATTTTCCCAAAGTACTTTAGAATATTTTCTATGCAAAATTCATATGCAAGTGCTATGTATTGTTCTATAATTCTTTTACATACTAAAGAACTGAAAAAGGTATTCTTATAAATTAAAAAAACGAAGTATTTATTAGACTCACATGTTTAATGAAACAAATACACGGGAATACAATCATAACAATACTACATATAGAGCCTTTTTATAGATTTAAACACGTATTAAAGCGTTAATTTCTAAAGCAACAAACAGTACCCAGAAACAAGCGTTAGAAGAATAATAATAAAAGCTAAAGCAACAACAACGATATCTAAATAAAATCATTATTTTTATTTCCTTTGTTTTACATTCTGAACCTCAATTCTCTCTTAATGCTTACACTCTGGCAAACACATACACATTTACATGGTACCGTACATAAAATAATAATAAAACTCATTGTAAAATGCTTTGTATTTGTATTGTACTTGTAAGGTATTGTACTCGTAGGCAAATACTTACATACGGAATTATAAAATGCTTGAAACAAGCCTGATAAATGAAAATAAGCCGGTTAAAATTCACACATTATTAAGCAATAACATTACACACACATAAACATACATAGAAACGTACATATAACAATTGTTCACATCATATCTACTTCTATGTGTTATATAAAGGTGTATAACACATAGTAGTAGATTTACATTTGTAAGTATGTTGTGAATAATACATACATACTCTTTTATTCGAAGGCACTCATATTGTGTGATATTTATTCGTAGAGCAAGAGTACTCTCCCTTAAGCTCATGTTAAATCAAGTGTACAACTGTAAGTAGACTAATTTAGTATGGCTCCCATATATTACACTAATTTCCTCTCTCTCTCTCTTTCAGATGTGTGTATAATACCTTATCACAAACGTATAAGTACACATCTATTGAAGCTTTTAATTCAACTTAGAAGGTAACTATAGTCACGCACTGTTGTTTTGAATTCAAAAAGGAGACGATAACCACAGTCACGGTTTGTTAAATTGTAAGCAATTGCAATGAGTTGAAGATTTAAATTTAAAAGCGATTAAGAAAAACAAAAATAAGGATGGATTTTTTCGGGTCCACCCTCACCCTACCGCGATGGCCTCGTCCCCATTACGTAGGGACATATACACACAACAGTCCGGATTGTAGCGGGTAAAGGAAAAGTAATGGCAACGAGAACATAAAACAGCTACAGAACTTAATCAAAAGCTGAATAAAGTAACAATAAACCGGAACTATCTAAGACAAGAACGGAAGAACGGAATTCTTCGAATTGGCCACCTTTGGTACGAATTATGGCCGTCAAACGGCCGATAAAGGCGTCACAGGTTGCACGAAAGTGGCTCTGCGGTATTTTGGTCCATTCCCGGCGAAGCGCCGTCTTAAGATGATCGACGCTTTGGTATTTTTTAGCGAGAACCTTACTCTCCAAAATGCCTCTGGCGTAAAAGTCCAAAGGATTGAGACCCGGAGATTTTGGTGGCCATTGAGCGGAAGAAATGAAGCGAGGAACCTCCTTTTTAAGCTATTCTTGGGTGACGCGTGCTGAGTGCGGTGGTGCTGAGTCCTCTTGGACTCCATTACGTAGGGACACGTACACACTACAGTCCGGACTGTAGTGAGTAAAGGAAAAGTAATGGCAACGAGAACATAAAACAGCTACAGGACTTAATCACAAGCTGAATAAAGTAACAATAAACCGGAACTATCTAAGGCAAGAATGAAAATATATTTTTAAATAATAATTTATAAATTAATGCCACCATATAAGCGATGTTTTTTATTACAAACACAACAATTAATATCAATAAAATCATAATGTAAGTTAAAAGCATTACAAAATCTATGAAAAGAAAAATGACATCCATAGCTCGTTCTATAGAAATCTAAAGAAAGAGGAGGATAGTGCCATGGAATAATGAAATTCAGGTTATAAAGCAAAAAATCAGAACCGATATCACCTTTAAACAAATTAAAAGCAAAACAAACCCCTAAAACAGCCTTTCTACGTTCCAAAATTGGAAGTTTTATCAAACCTAGTCTAGTCTCATATAACGGAAGCCCATTGGCATAATCCCATCCTAAGCCACGTAAACAGAATAACAAAAAACTGCTTCTGCTTAGACTCTATTGAATCACTATGACAACGATAGTAAGGATTCCAAATAATAGACGCATACTCCAAAATAGATCTAACAAGTGAAATGTAAATTACAGTCTTGTTATATAAGGATCAATGAATATCCTAGACCATCTTTTCACAAAACCAAGTACAGCCCGAGCCTTGCCAATCATCATACTAATATGATCAATAAAAGATAATTTTATATCCAATAATCGCCATGGTCTAGTAGGTAGTGGGCTGGGTTATCAGACGTAAAGCCAGGGTTCGAGTCCTAGGCAGGCCAGACATCAAAATAGAATACAAAAATTATTTCCTCAGCAGGTTTCTGACAAAAACTCTGGGAGTAAATAAAAAATGCCATGAAAAGTTTTTCAAAAAAAATCTGTCGTTCGGAATCGACTTTAAACTGTAGGACCCGCCATTTATATATAAAATTAACACACACAACGTAAGTGGTATAAGAAACTAGGCCAATAATCCTGACTGAGGGGTTGTAATGACCAATTATGTATGTATGTCATATCCAATAATATCCCCCAAATCAAGAAATGTAGTCACAGTTTCCAAAGGGCAAGAATTAATCACATTAGTGGACGAAATTACTCCCCCAAGAGAGAAAATCATCCATTAACATTTGCTCATGTTAAGATCCGTTAAATTAATTCTGCACCAGGGTACACACAAATCTATATTCCGCTGCAGAACAGCCTGACCATCATGGTCATCATCAAAACTATAAAATAATTTAACATCATCAGCATACATCAGAATATAACAATCAGAAACAGCAGCAGGAAGATCATTCAGAAACAATAAAAACAGTAAAGCAGCCAAATGGCTACCCTGCGGCACACCAGAAGTAACATATACAGTATTAGACAATACATTCCTAAACCATTACCTCTGAGTCCTAAGGAAAAGAAGTTTAACAACTAAAATTCTATGATCAACCCTATCAAAAGCTTTACTGAAATCAATATAATTGACATCAGTCCGAGCTCCGACAAGAAAACCCCTAAAAACATTTGTAGTAAATTTAAGAAGATTAGTAACAGCCGACCTGCCTTTCAAAAAACCATGCTGGAAAGGGGATATTAAAGATCTCGTATTAAAAAAGAGTTTAAGCGGCCCTGTTTAACACACTTGTTCTAACAACTACTGCAAAGTATTGCCAAAACAGCTTTTTACTACTTAATATACACATTATTTATAACTGACTTAGTAATAAACGGCATTATAGTAAATAGCGGTATTGCCAGAATGGATTTTAATACATACTATATTACGTAGAACTGCATTACTATTAAGTGACCCTGCATTACCACACTTGAACAAAAACATATAATCATAATGACAACAATATTATCATGCAGTTCTATATAAAATATAATTTTTATCAATGAAAATAATAATTTTTCAATTTCTAATTATTTTTTGCCATTCGTGTTAAATATAAGCGTTAAAATGCGATATCGTTCATTAAATTTGATGCAGTGGTATGGAAGATATTTGCAACCGACAAAAAAAAGTGCTTTAGAAATAATATATATGATATGATTATCCGTCACTAGTTTCTCCATCAACTTGGAAATAGCACTGAGTTTGGCAATGCCCCTGTAATTGGAAATATTAGATCTATTACCCGACTTAAGGAGGAATGTTAGCATGAAAGTTCTTATTTGGAAAGAAAATGTTACTTAATGTTTCTATGTATATGGCTTGGCATACCTTCATTCTTTTCTATGACTTATCTCCTATGAAATTATACACAAATGTCCTTTACAATGCAATTGTAGTTGTCATTTGTGTGTTATTTTTTATTTTCTCTTTTTGTTTCAATTTCTTTAACTGTCATGTAATCTTAAATATAATCCCAGCTATTATTTCCGTGTGTTCGTGTGCATTGGAATAATAAAAAGCAATTGTTGAATTGCATGTTGAAATATTTTTAAATACATTGTGTTGAAGTAATCATAAATTAATTGGTGAAAGTGGAATTCAACTAATCGAGTAACAATTGTAATTAATGTCAAGAAAAATAAATGGAAAAACAATCGAATTTACAAAAAAAAAAAAATATTTTAAAATGCCACAATGCCTCCTGGAGCGTATACGCAATATTTTGTAACAATTAATCCGGGTAATAATAATGCTCATACGTTATGTTGAACCTTTAAAGGCAATGTTGTTTTATTTTTTTTTTATTATTATTTTTCAATAAAATATTGCAAACAGAATAGAGAAACATGTTGCCATTGTTGTTAAAGTTTTGCGAAAACATGTTGTTTTACATTTTATTATTATTGTTTCTGTGTGAACACTATTCTGCAGTTGTTGGCATTGTTAATGTCATAAAACTATTTCAACATCCTGTATATTGTCTATAGATTTTATTTGTAATTTTATTTCTCTTCTTTTTTTTTTAATAAAAAGTTCACTAAAAAATATAAAAAATATTTTTCAATAAATTAAATCCAAAAAAATCTAGTAATTGTTAACCGTAGTCTATGAGTCTGGCATATTAAACGCAAAGCCCTGGTTCATATCCCAGGTTATGCATCAAATAACACCTTACATGGAGCAGCGTAGAAATTAGCCCACTTTGAGTACAAATATTCGTGAAATGATAAATGGAATGTTGAAAACGCCACATAACCCTGATAGGCCAGAGGGTACTGCCAAAAAACAGGGACGACTTTTTGCAACAAGTGTCAAACGCCTATATGTGGAAAGCATCAAATTAAAATGTGCCCGAAATGTATATAAAACAAATTTTGTTCTTTTTTCCTTTAAAATTCCGTCATAAATAAATAATAAATACATGAATATAAAAAAGAAATGAATTTTGCAAATTGTTTTCTTAAATTTATAACTCATGTGAAAACTGGGTATTCGAGTAACCAAAATAGGAAAAGTCAATATAAAATTTGGGTGGGGTTCTAGGGTTAATATTGTACGTACAGGAGTGTCGAAACCTACAGCTTAAAATCGACGTCGAGTAACAGATTTTTGAGAAACTTTTCACCGCAATTTTATTTGACTCTCAACTGTTTTCCAGAAGCCTAAATTAGTCCAGGGCTTAACGTGAGTATCGCCATAACGGTGCTCAAAACATGGAAACAATGCGTCTACCAGCGCCCCCACGCACAATGATGCAGCCCTGCGTAATGCATTATCACATCACCATGTTTAGGGGTGGGAGACTATCTAAACTCCACTTTTTCACAGTAGTTGGGACTGCTACGCCACACCGAGCTTGCACCCTTCCCGCGATTTAGGTCCAAACCACAGCCACCACATTGCTCTCACAAGGGGGCCACACCATTGTCGGGCAGAGACGAATCCGTGGTACCAGAATTAAACCTCCGGTCGAGCTTACCAGTCCATTCTGCTACCAGTTGAACCCCAAATAATTTGGGACTGGTGACCCTTTGAACACGACAACCACTGTGGAAGAGTATAACAAAACAAAGCTAATAATCGAAACAAAAATAATGGACACAAATATCTACAGTGAACCTACGCCCGGCGATGCCGCAAGTCTAACCTACCATTAACCCACCCTCGTTATTCTCCAATTAAAGACAAGACGAGCGAACTCGTCAAGTCTTTGCATGGTCCGATCCTTTACCAAGGTCCTACTAAAGTCCACCATAGCCCCCGTCTCGATGATACCCATCGTTTCAAGATTTCTAAGGTCTTCGTAGAGGATATTGCAGCTGAATATGCATAGAGGGAAGGCGGCTTTTTCTTTGCTATCGCAAATAGTCAGGGAGCAGAAAGTTGACGTAGCTATCATAAACGAACAATATGCGTCGAAGAATAGTGTATTCTGGATGGGTGATGAAACATCTACGACCAGGGTCCTCTGGCAGGGGAGATTGTTTCATCTGGGTACACTTTGATGAGATCACTCTAATGAATTGTTATTTGATTCCCAATAATGACGTGGGAATCTTTGCAGAGAAATTGGCCAGAATCGAAGACGCAATGGTGGTCAGTACATGCCGCCAGTCCTCAGGTCTAGAATAGTACCTTTGTTTTTTCTAAGATCTTGCAACTTGAACCACGGCATCATGTCTTATAAGTCGACACACTAACTACTGGACTACGCTTACTTGATATCCTAAGGCACATAGAGTTCTAAGACATTTGCGTAACAATTCACGTTTGTCAATGAATTAGACTACGGAGATTTACGTAAATTCGGAGATTTATGGTAACTGTGGTACACTTGTATCGTTTAGTTTATGAATCTAAGAGCCTCTATATGCTATACATGAAAAATGAATTGTTTTTAGTAATTCTGTTCTAATTTTTTTCAGTTTTTAATTTAAAATTTTTAACTAAAATTCGTGGCAGTTTTGTACCACTTTAATTGTTATAATTTGTTTTTTTTATTTTGTATTTTTTTTTATTTTAATACGTACTATTCTTCGTTGAGTTTATTTGTTTTAATTTGGTATTAAATAGTATCCGTCTTTGTATACTATTTGCTCAAATGATTATAAATCAACAATCAATTGTTTGAAGCCTTTGCTATTCCCAATTGGCTTAAACAATTCAAATAATTTGTATGTACAGACTCGTAAATCTATATTGAATGTGTGAGTGTATGTATGTATGTATGTCTGTATCTCTACAATTATTTATTTTAAAGTTTTAATAAAAAATTTTTTTTTTTTACTTTGAAATTATTTTATAAATTTATAGGATTTATTTTATAAATCGTTTCTATCTGCGATTTTTCATTTATTAACTATTTTTTCTTGCTGTTATTTTTAGTTTTATTGTTTTGTCCATGTGAAGCCAGTAAATAATGCTGTGATAATATTTCATTTTGGATTTAAAAGTACTTAAAATGGGAATAATGAAATGCATTCGTAAAGCAAAGTAGAAAGAAATAAACGCTACACAAAAATAAAAAATAAGCCTTGTAACGGAAGTATCAGGTCCGCCAGCTAACGTTTTTATTTTCTTTCAACTAGTGCTTATTTCGTGAATGGTAACACTTAGCTCATGTCTGATTTGACAGAAGATTAGTTTTAGCCTTCCGTTAAACGAATATGGTTGTGTAAACACGTTTTCGCTTCGCTAAGTGGGCCTGCGATCGACTTACCGAAGATGCCGATTTTGACAAGAAAAAATCATCTTTTCAGATGGAGCTCATTTTGATCTTGGCGGGTATGTAAACAAGCGAAATTGTCGCATTTGGGGCACTGAAAACCCGCATGCATACATTGAAAAGCCAGCGCACCTAAAACGAGTCACTGTTTGGTGCGGATTTTGGTCTAGATGTTTAAATGGGCCATTTTTATTCGGAAATGAGCAAGTAGCGATCGTTACAGTCAATAGCGATCGTGATCGGGCCATGTTGAATGAATTTTTGTTAACAAAAATTGAAGAGAAAGATATTGACAACATTTGGTTTCAACAGGACGGCGCTTCGTGCCACACAGCCGAAGCAACACTCAATGTTTTGCAGCCGGTTTTTGAAGATCACATTATTAGCCGCAGGGCTGATGTCGTTTGGCCACCTCGGACCTGCGATTTGACACCATTGGACTGTTATTTTTGGGATGCCGCCAAACATAAATGCTATGCCGACAAACCAGAGACAATTAACGCTTTAAAGGACAATATTCTTGAAGCCATTGGTGAAATACAGCTGCACACAATCGAAAATGTGCTTAAAAATTAAACCGATCTTGTAGGCTACTGCATGGCCAGCCGAGGTAACCATTTGAATGAAATTATTTTCCATTCTTAACCGGAAGGATTGTACTTTCAAATAAAAAAACAAATTTGAGAAAATTTTCAGTAGTTTTTTTTAAAGCATTTTCAAAATAAAAAAGTTATTTGAAACAGCGAGCGTCAAAAGAAATTGAACATTAAAAAGCAAAAATATACATTAATAAATTACCGTTATTTTTATTTTAAAATTGTTTCAGTGCCAGTTTTAAAAATTGAAACGGAAGAAAAAAAACAAAAATTACAAAAAAATTTCGAAATGTTAACAAATTTTTTCGGGCACTCACCTTAAGTGGTAAAAGTAGTGTGTGGGGATTGTTAGAATTTTATCCTTAGCCTACAGTTTTGACACTCACTGTATATTTTAATTTTCTTATTTAATGTATCAGGAGTTTTGAATAAATTAACAACTGAACCATAACTGAGAGGAATGTGATAAGTTAATGCAGGGTCACGATTGCGCTACTTCAACTAGAGACTTCTGGTCTAAAGATTCGCAGATTCTCAATGGGATTTATGATATGTTCATCGTTTGGCTAAAAGATTCATAAATAATAGGGCTTCCTATGGTATATTTATTAAGGGTTCTTCTAATAAACGTTCTTATAGCTTGCCTTTCCGCTTATTTGATCGCTGGTTCTTAATTGAAAATTCCATGATTTACTCGGACCGCGGAGTTGTAATTAAACCTCTAATAAATCCATTTTTAATGCACGTCCGAAATGTTTTTGTATTCCCCTACAGGCGTTCTATGGGATATTTATTTAAGGAACAAACGACATCAATACGAAAAATATTTCTTCGGCGACTTCCTCTCAGCAGATCTCTGGCAAAGACTCTGAGAGTAAAAATTGCCATGAAAAGCTTCTCAAAAAATCTGTCGTTCGGAGTCGACTTTAAACTGTAGGTCCCGCCACTCATGAAAAAATTAACGCACACAACATAAGTGGTGTGAGAAGCTAGGTCGTAATCCTGACTGAAGGGTTGTAATGGCCAATTATGTATGTATGTATGTGATTATACTTTTTTATGGGCTCTCAGGCGTAGGAGCAATGCTTGTTACGAGGCGGTATTTATCTGGAAAATCACGTGACTTTCTTTGACAGTCAGATGGCGTTAAATTCGTTAATAAAAGTGTGTTTAACATATGTTCTTGACCATGAATGCCAGGGATTCCTAAGTGAAATATTCGAATCATTCAAAGACTACTTTTATATGGGTCCCATAGGGGTATGCAATAGTTGAAAATTGCATTGCCAAAGCCAAAGCATTGTCGTAGCCCTCAATCTACGATCAGTTACTGGGCAAAATATTTCAATTGCTTTAGTTAAATTAGTTATTGTCTACTCAGTTTGATAAGAAGGGTAGACATTATTAACCAATTGACTGCTACGTGACGTAAGAGCGCTGCATTCATTTGCTACGAAAATCGCATTTGCACTGCGAATTTCAATGTAAAAATTTAGTCCAATAGCTAAAATAAAATCTAAAGACGATAAGACCCTATAAATCTTTATCTTCAGCATATTAGAATTTTGTAGATTTTTTCCTATTATAATACTAAATTGTAGGTTTTCGAGCAATTTTCCAACGTTCTCACTAGAATTGCTTAGCCATTTGACTGGTTAAACTCTGCTGGAAACTTATGAATGAAAAGAATACTGACTCTCTGATGTCTTTAAGTCTCTTGTCAAATAGTGAGAGACTGTCTTTCATTTCTTATGTTAATACCCTGTTCACATCAAACCAGATGGGCAGACATCCTTGACAGGGCTCTCTGATATATTAACATAAATTTGCTAAATCTCCCCATATTCCCCCAAATTGGTTTAACCTTAGAAAGCCTTGTTTGCTTTTTTTTCTAACTGTTTTTCGATTTCGTAATAGGGCACTAGCAATAAGACGCGTTATACAAGTCAAAATTTCGCGTTGCAGAAGTACCGCATTATACGAGGGATACCTGTACTTATTTCCAGTTACCAGATGGTACGCAATTATCCAAGGACCTGAGACAGTAAATTAATTTCCTGATTAATGGACAAACTGCCTTATAATCCTAATAGATTTCTGTAGGGCATTATCTCATCTATACATATTTTTATTTTTTCTAATTTCGAATTTTTATTTTTATCTTCGATTTCTGGTTTCAATTCCAATTAATTGTTTTCGGTTTGAATATTTTTTTATTTTTTTTGTGAAATTAAACTGGTAATTTAGAAACCATTTATCGCACACGTGAAAACTACATTGAAATTTATTTCAAAAACTATTTAAAAAAAATCGATTTTCCATGTTAAAATCTGCGTATATTTTCGGTTTTATTTTTGATTTTTTTTTTTGTAGTGAAAGTTTTTGTTTTAAACCAGACAGTGAAATGAAAACTAAACGAATTTATCGAATTTTTTTTTATAAATAAGTCCGCATAGTATTTTAATTTAAAAAAAATTAAGACAAAATTTTAGTTTCACGTCCTTACAAAAAAAAGGTATACAGGATTCATTCCTGTAACCATTGACAATTCATTTATGATGGCTGAAACAGGTTTACTGTACTCAATGGACGCTGAGAAAATTGTCAAGAGTTTGAAAAGACAATGTTCTTCAGATTCACAGCATTCTTATGTCGTAACTTTCTGCTCATCTTTAGATTTCATAACAACATTCTATCCTTAATCTCCTTAATCTCGCACAAGTCGAGAAAGCATTATCCCTGATGACTTTGTCTGTAGGCTTAGATTAGTTTATATAAGGTAGTGGATCTTGCTTCTAAGAATATATACTACTTAGTCCATTCGCTAGGGGCAAACAGTTCCTTTAAGGAAACATCTCGAGTTCAAAATATATTCTTACAGTGCAGTGGAAGGTCAAAAACATTCGCCTTCTTAAAACAAGCGCAGAGTAGCATTGCATGATGTGAAACACAGTCTCGTCATTTTCCTCTTACCCACAGGTTCCAAGTTCTTCGGCATGCCTAGCAAAAGGACAGTGGCCCATGAGAATCGCTATTGGGTGATGACTAGTCATGCGATTTAAAGATAGAAGTAATCGATTAAAGTCGCGATTCTGCGACTTAAAAACAACAAAGCGGCAGGTCCTGATGGCCTCTCCACTGAATTGTTTAAGACCGGATGTAATGAGTTGGTACGGCGCATGCACCAGCTCATCTACAAAATATGGCTAGAGGAAAGTATGCCCCACGATTGGAACCTCAGTGTCCTCTGTCCTGTCCAGAAAAAGAGAGACCTACAGTTCTTACAGGCGTATTGTGTGAACGACTGAAGCAATTCGTCAAAACACAGATTGGACCTTATCAGTGCGGCTTCAGACCACCATCGATCAGATCTTCACAATGCGCCAAATCCTGGAAAACACCCACGAAAAACAAGTCGACACATACCATATTTTTGTCGACTATAAGGCTGCTTTCGATAGCCCCATAAGGTATCGTGTTTTTGCCGCAATGTCTGAGCTTGGTATATCTGCGAAGCTGATAAGGCTATGCAGAATGACGTTGAGAAATTCCTGCAGCTCCGTCAAGGTAGGAATGGACCTCTCCGAACCATTTAATACCGTGCGAGGTTTCAGACAAGGCGATTCCTTATCATGCGACCTCTTCAACTTCGTCATGGAGAGTGTTCTGCGAAAGGCGGGAGTGCATCGCAATGGCACTATTTTTCAAAAAAGAATCCAACATCATAGGGCGTACCAAGCGAGATTTTACTGCTGCCTTTAGCGCTATTGAACGGCCACCAAATATTTTTCGA
>CM025791.1:87917428-87960533 GCA_014635995.1 Sarcophaga peregrina
TTTTATTTGGTTTCTTTTTTGCTTATTCATGCATATTTAAATATGACACATATGACGCAGCACACAATAGTTAGCAAAGGTTAACGGCCCTTCATATGGATATAGAAGTGTTCACCCATTAGCTTCTCACACCACTTATGTTGTGTGCGTTAATTTCATAATTTCATGTTCGGCGGGACCTACAGTTTAAAGTCGACTCCATACCAGAGATCACCAACGAATCGTTTTTCCGCTACTCATAAGCACTCTTGCAATTTTAAGTATGAGTGAATCAACAGAATTGAAATTCATTCTGATTCATTCGTACTCGCTACAACATTGATTTTTAAGTATAAATAGCAATGAGTATGACTACAACGTTGACGTTTTTCCGCTACTCATAAGCACTCATGCAATTTTAAGCATGAGTGAATTAACAGAATTGAAATTCAACTATTTTGATTCATTCAAACTCGCTATAACATTGATTTATAAGTAAAAGTAGCAATGAGTATGAGTACAACGTTGACATCAAACTCACAACATTCGAAATATGTTTGATTCATATGCCTACTCATTCTGATTCATAAATTTAGAAAAAATACTTATAATGCTTATAAGTGATTCGAGTGATTCGAATCATTCATTGAGATATACAGCCTTTGTTGTTGTTGCATATGCAAACAAAGACAAAAGAAAAGACGAAGACAACAAGCAAAGCATACACACAATCTTCTTGTGAGCGTAGTAGTGTTCGTACACGAATCATATTTATTTTGTGCTTCGTGTAAATGTTACGTATAGACGAGTCGAAGTCAATAACGTCATGCGTATTGTTAAGTATGAATGAGATGAGTACTTCCAAACTTTAAGTGTGAGTAGTATGAATATCATATTGAAATAAGTATGAATGCGTATAAGCATCAGAAATTATAAGTATGACTTAAATCTACTCATCGTTTTGAATGCTCGTTGCTGATCTCTGCTTCATACGACAGAGTTTTAAGAAACATTTCCTGATAGAATTTGAGAAGTGTAAGTCGTCGAAGAAATATTTTTTCTAATTTCGTTTTGTTGTCTGACCTGGGCCTAAGACTACGGCGACTTATACATACAGAGACATACATTATTAGCCATAAAAACTCTTCCAGTCAGAATTACAGCCTAGCTTCTCCCACTACTCATGTTGTGGGCTTGAATTTTATACGTGAGTAGCGGGACGTACAGTTTAATGTCGACTCTGAATGACAGATTTTTGAGAAGCCTAAGGGTGGAGGACAACAGGTAACTTTATGAAGTCTGTAAACTGAAAATATCGTTTTGCATACGTATTGTTTCTTTCAATTTTAGAATTGATGAGAGAATGTGTAGAGAACTCCTTAATACATAAATACATACATACAGGGTGGCTGATATGTATTGCAGGTTGTTATCATTTGTAAACCGCTCGTTTGTCACCTAACAGATTTATTCTAGTGACAGTTAATTTTATTATTTACAAGCTTACAAAAGCATTTTGATCTATTGCATTCAGAAAAACAAAGTTATTCGTGATAGAATTCAAGCATGATAGTGTAATTGCTTTATATTTGGCTGGAAAACCATAAGTCGCTATAGTTAGAGCCCGCCAGCATTTAAATGTGAATAAATCTTTTGATTCTCGTAACACTGCTCGTTACCATGATACTGGCAGTGTTAAATCGCGTCCAAAAAGTGGAGGAAAAAAAAACTGTAACAACACCAGAAATGATCCGAAAAGTAAAGACCAGATTTGATTCAAATCCACGCCGCAGAGGTAGAAAAATTGCTCGTGAGCTGAACATATCGCAAGAGCGGATCCAACACATATTGAAAAATTTACTTGAACTAAAGCTATTGATGTTCCAAAAAGTGGACAAAAAAAGTTAGACTGGAAGGAGCCAAGAAGTTACTTCGCTTGCATGAAAGTGGCTAGTAACCGAATTTGGTTTTCTCCGATGAGAAGCCATTCCAAATTGAGCAGTTTGTGAACAAAGAAAATGATCGGGTTTACTTACCAAAGAGGTCAGCTGAAAATTTACACTTGCGATTGGCCGATGGTAATGGTGTGGACTGCCATAACGGCCGATGGTCGCTCCCCACTCGTATTCATCGACCGTGTGGTCAAAATAAATGCAAAATATTATCGGGAAAATGTCTTAAAGACAGTATCAAAAACCTGGGCAGACAAACATTTCGGCCGCAGACCATGGACATTCCTACAGGACTCACCACCACCGCAGTCAGCACGCGTCAATCAAGAATGGCTTAAAAAGGAGGTTTCTTGCTTCATTTATATCGCACAATGGCCACCAAAATCTACGGATCTCAATCGGTTGGACTTTTGCGCCTGGAGCATTTTGGAGAGTAAGGTTCTTACTAAAAAATGTCAAAATGTCAATCATCTGAAGACGGCGCTTCGCCGGGAATGGGCCAACATACCGCAGAGTCACTTTCGTGCAGCCTGTGATGGCTTTGTTGCCGTTTGAATGCCCTTATTCGTACCAAAGGTGGCCGATTCGAACAAATCTAGACTGATTCTAAAATTTGATGTTATTTCCAACATTTTTTGCTTTTGAACAATAAAATTAAAAAAAAAAAAATAAAAAACCTGACCTGTCAGGTCATTACAACCCTTCATTACGAACTAGGTTCTTACACTAACTATGTTATGGGCGTTAATTTTTATAAGTGGCGGGGCCTGCATTTTAAAGTCAACTCTGAACGACAAATATTTGAGAAACTTTTCATGTCACTTTTATATTCCTTTTGGACTTTTTACCAGAAATCTACTGAGAGTCATTCGCCAAAGAAATATTTTTCATGCTTCGTTATGTTGGAAGTGTCTAACATGAGGTTTGAACCGTGGTTTTGCGTTCAATAAGCCAACACAGTACCTAGTAGACTATCAAGATGAAGAAAAACTGTAGCAATTCGATACTGTAGTAAAATATTTCTTTTATTTCAAGCGTTAATCGATTCAATTTTATTTTTGTTTACTAATTTAATTCCTTAGTTTACCTTTGCAATCCATTTAGTTAAGATCACAATCTAGTTTCTCCTACCACACGTGATGTAGGCGTTAGTTTTAACCATGAGAGGCGGGATCTACAGTTTTGTGACGGCCTAGAGCGATAGATTTGAGACACTTTTCTAGGCAATTTTATTTTTCTCGCAGAGTTTTTGCCTGAAGACTACTAGTTTTTTTATTCGAGATGTCTAAGCTGGTGTCTGAACTACGGACTCTATAAATGTGAGCTTAAAGCTGTATTGCTTGCAACATTGTTTGTAAAAAAAATCAGTATTTCCTTGAAACTTACCTACAACATCTAAGTAACCCACTTGACTTTTCATTGGATCCGTATTTATCTGGCACATATACCAACCCTTGTCCGATTCCTTAACATCGCGTATACGCAAGATCCAGGCACGTTTCTCTGCATGAGTAATACTCATGCGATGATTTTTGGTGATGACATGATTTTGAATTGTTAAAATCGTTTGAGTATCGACACGTAGCCACGCAATCTACAAAAATAAAATATTGAAGAAGAAAAAAATATGGAATTATAAGAGAGAGAGAGAATAAACAGGAGGAGTAAAATATGGTTCTATGGTAAAATATAAATAAAAACCATTTAAAAAGATGGAAGATAGATGGAAGATAGATGGAAAAAAGATTAATGTATTGTTATATGCAAAGAGCATCAGTTCAAGTATAAATAACAATTTGTAAACAAAAGCGGATATTCAATACACTTATTAAAGGAAGTAAAACTGAAAAGGAAATTCTTGTAAATCATTGCGATAAATCCGATAATCAGAAATGGTCGGTCGCTAACTTTATTTATTATGTGCTTGAAAAACCAACCCTTTCGCCTCAATCATCCTTCAAATGAAACGAAAAAAAAGGAAACAAAATCAATAAATTCATGTAAAATCACGTCTTATTGTTGGTGTTTTAAAATTTGTTTCCTTTTTTTATATTATTCTTCTATCGTCCTTTTGTTTGTTATGGCAACATGAAATAAATTTCCTTTCCTTTTTGCGTAGAAACCAAAATTTGATAAAACGCTTCAAACTATTAAATTAAATGGTTGCTGTGGCCATAAATAAGAGGCGTTATATACTGGAGTTATGGAAAACAAAACAAATTGAAATCAATTCAGGGAAACCTAAAAATTAAAAAATGTTTAGTAGGTTTGTAAAAACAGAACTTTATTGATGTATTGAGTAATAGGAGGAAGAAAACTGGTGTGAATTAAAATAAATCAACTGATAATCGTATGAATTATGGTTGAATAAATAAAAATTGGGAAATATTGTGCGCTCATTGTGGGGTCTTTGCACTCTACTTTACAGAAGATTTCTGGCCCTACCAGAAATTTTTGTTTTAAGATAATCTCTCAGAAGATAACTTCTACTCATGCAGAACATTGTATTCTAATTACAGAAAGTTAGCTATAGGAGAAATGAAAAATGGGGATGTGTGTGGTAGTCTCTGGCTCATTGCTGAGAATTTCTATATTTAATGCATACATAATTGGTCATTAGAATCCATCAGTCAGGATTATTGATCTAGTTTCTCACACCACTTATGTTGTGTGTTTGTTAATTTCATACATAATTGGCGGGACCTACAGTTTAAAGTCGACTCCGAACGACCGATTTTATGAGAAACTTTTCATGGCAATTTTTTTTACTCTCAGAGTTTTTGCCAGAAATTTGCTGAAAAGTAATCGATGAAGAAATATTTTTTGTATTTTGGTTGATGTCTTGCCAGGGAGTTGGCTTTTACATCTAATAAGCCAACACACTACCTACAAGACCACGGCGACTTCTCTACATTTAATGAGATAAGCAAATTATAATCCTATTCAGTCTCATCTAACTAACTTAGCTTCTTGAAACACTTCCATACAATGTTCGATTCATAAGACTTCATACTGACTGCTAAATAAGGAGTGCGCACAAAAAAAAAAAAACTGGACTTATAGTTTTCGTTATAGAACTAAAACTAAGTGGCGGGTTTTGTTCGTTTTATATTTCAATTAAAGTAAATAACATTTGAATTCCTTTTATGCATAAAATTATTTTCTGACCCAGATCTCAGAGCATCCAACTTTTTGAGTCACTTTTCTTCCAGACATTTTAGGGGGTGTTTTAGAAAAATACGTATTATTTTAGTTGCTTTGTTTTGGTCGGCAAATACTTTTTTTCTTCCAATTCCACGCTTTCTCTCAATACTCAAAGACTCCTCATATTGTTTTATTCTAATCTTAGAAACTGTTTTTTGGTTAACACCTGCGAGCCTAGCAAACGTTTTTCGTAAGTGGCGCAGTTTTTCTTTGAAAATTTCAATTATTTTTTACGACATTCTTGTTGGGTGCTTAATTTCAAAAAACTAATTTTTTTTTATAAAACCAGCACTCAGGGGATGACCCCTACTCATGCAGTGTATTGTGCATGTTTTTAGGAAAGGTGGAAAGAGAGAGGGAAGATGCGAACGATAAGGAAACGAGTTGCTGCTGGTGAATATAAAATGCCTACAGCAATCGTCTCCAAGAAGACCGCTGTTTCTCACACCACTTATCTTGAGTCTTGTCGACTCCGAACGACATATTTTTGAGAAACAACAAGAGAAAGGGAAGAAATCGCCGAAAAAATGCTTTTTGTATTTTTTTATTTTTGATGTCTGGCCTGAGACTCGAACCCTGGCTTTACGTCTAATAAGCCAGCATACTACCTACCACGGTAATTCTTGAAAACTAATTGATTAGTTTTGGATTACTTTTGCTTCTTTTTGATTATTAGAATAATCGCCAGTAATCCTGATTAGTGTTAGTCGCCGTGGTCTAGTAGGTAGTGTGCTGGCTTATTAGACGTAAAGCCAGGGTTCGAGCACCAGGCCAGACATCAAAATAAAATACAAAAAAATATTTCTTCGGCGATTTTCCTCTCAGCAGATTTCTGGCAAAAACTCTGAGGGTAAAGGAAAATTGCCATGAAAAGTTTCTCAAAAATCTGTCGTTCGAAGTCGACTTTAAACTGTAGGTCCCCGCCACTTATGTATAAAATTAACACACACAACATAAGTAGTGTGAGAAACTAGGTCAATAATCCTGACTGAAGGGTTGTAATGACCAATCATGTATGTATGCCTATGACATGTGCCTAGTTTCTGTATTCTGTTCTTTTATCAATTTAATAGTGACCCTAATTAAATTTGACGGCGGTGGCTTTCGCTTCTACATATCTTACCTAGCTTAAACTAATGTCAAGCAAATAGCCAATAATTTTTTTTTTTTAATTTCTTGATTAATAAAATTTTAATAAGGAAATCAAGCTGTTAGAAACCACTCACCTAAAAATTATTCACATATTGCGGTAACGTTTAAATTTTTTCTAACACTCACTACTATTGTGATAACATTCCAATGCCTAGCACCTTCAAAAGGGCAAAAAATTAAATTTTTTTTTTTAATTTTTTTTAAAATACTTCCTCCATCTAAATATTTATTGAATTTTTTATTTTTTATAAACGAAATAAACAGATCAAGTGACAAATTGTTTGCCATGGCATTAAATTGAATTGGAGCAGGATTATTGTTATTGCAAGCAAACATGATACCTAAACTAACATTGGGTCAAGCAGAAGAACACCCAATAAGTGAGTGTAAAAACCATTCGAATGCCATCAAGATATCAAAAGGTCAATGCAAAGGCAAAAAAATAATCTAACGCCTATAAAAAATAAAAAAAAATGAAAATAAAAACCTTTTAAGTTAGGCAGTAAAAAGGAAGAAAGGACAGCTAAAGGCAACCGGACAGGCCTTTAAGGAGGAGGATATTTATTTCATTGCTGTTGCTGTTGTATTTGTTTTGTAAACATTATCTGTGTGATATTTTATATTTTTCAACTTAAATTTCCAGTTGTTTAATGTTTCATTTGTATACACTTCGCCAAGTCTTGTCTTGTCTGTTCTCTTCTTTGTTTTGGGTGGAAAAGTTAGATTAGAACACAAACGTACCAACTAGGGATGCCAATCGGGAAATCTCGAATTCCGGGATTTTCGAGATTTTCAAATCCCGAATCCCAGGATTTTTAAAGACTTGTTTCGGGATTTTTCGGTATTTTCGGAACTCTAAATTCATATGTATTTTGACCCTACAAAAGGTCCTGAAAAAAAATTTCTATGTTACTCGACGTCGATAATAACATCTCAAATGAGGAAACCCCTACTTCCATTGATAAAAATTTTTTTGATGCCCTCGAAGAATGCCAACGCCCTATAAAACGAATTAATAGCGTAATTGATTTAGATACTCAACTGTCCAAAGGCATAGATTTATTTACATCAGGAGGTGCATACAGCAATTTTGGAACTATTTTACTAACAAATGTTGATTGCGAGGAGTAAAGGGTCCGCCAAATAACTTTTTTTATTTTGAAAATGCTTTAAAAACTACTGGCTTATTAGACGTAAAGCCAGGGTTCGAGTCTCAGGCCAGACATCAAAAAAATAAAAAATACAAAAAGTTTTTTTCGGCGACTTTTTCCTTTCTCTTCTTGTTTCTCAAAAATCTGTCGTTCGTAGTCGACTTTAAACTATAGGTTCTGCCACTTCTGTATAAAATTAACACACACAACATAAGTGGTGTGAGAAACTGCGGGCTTCTTCGGGACGATTGCTGTAGGCTGTCTAATGGTGAAGGTATAGCACCCATTTTATAGCCACCAGCAGCAACTCCTTTCCTTACCGTTCGCATCTTCCCTCTTTCCACCTTTCCGAAAAACCTGCACAATGCACTGCATGAGTAGGGGTCATCCCCTGAGTCCTGGATTTATAAAAAAAAATCTTTTTTTATTTCAAAGTACAATCCTTCCGGTTAATAATGGAAAATAATTTCATCCAAATGGCTGCCTTGGCTGGCCATGCAGTAGCCTACACGATCTGTACAATTTTTAAGCATATTATAAATTGAGTGCAACTCTATTTCACCAATGGCTTCACAAAGATTGTCCTTTAAAGCGTCAATTGTATCTGGCTTGTCGGCGTAACGCTTATCTTTGACGGCACCCCACAAATAATGGTCCAAAGGTGTCAAATCGCAGCTTCGATGTTACCACACGACATCAGGTCTGCGGCTGATAATGTGATCTTAAAAAACATGGCGCAAAGCATCGAGTGTAGCTTCGCCTGTGTGGCACACAGGGCCGTCCTGTTGAAACCAAATGTTGCCAATATCTTCCTCTTTAATTTTTGTGAACAAAAATTCGTGCAACATGGCCCGATAACGATCGATATTGACTGTAACAGCTACTCCTTGCTCATTTTCGAAGAAAAATGGCCCAATTATGCCTCTGGACCAAAATCTGCACCAAACAGTGACTCGTTTTGGGTGCGTCGGGTATTCGTGTGGGTATTATTGTGAACCAAATGTTTACATAACCGCAAACATTAAATGTAACGGCTACTGATTGCTAATTTTTGAAAAAAATCGCAAATTTTGCCGTTATTTTTCGGAATTTTTGGATCCCGAATTATTCCGAAATATCCCGGGATTCTGGGATCGGGATTTATAAAATTCCGAATCCCGGAATTTTTTGAAAAATCGATTCCGTTTGGCATCCCTAATACCAACTCTATGGAGAAAAACTTTTTTTTTCGCCAAAAGGTGTGTGAAAAATAAGAAAGAAGAAAACAAAAAAATAAATAAAAAACGAGAGACAAAACCATTATCTGCTTAAAGAGGCAGAAATAAAAACTTTTTTTGTAAGTCCAACGATTAAAAACACAACAAAACAAAAGTAATTGAAATGGAGAAGAGGAAAATATTTCTGGTATTTACAGGTGCGTGTTAAATGACATTAAATTTACGGAAATAGGAAGCTTTACAACACTTTCAAATACACTAACCGAGGGAGAGGGAGCGGGTGAGAGCTCTCTGTATTTATCTTTGCAATAACTTCTGTATTACAAACTTTATTTCATCTAACCCAGCCAGCATTTTTGAAAATTTTTAATAAAATTCAAGTCTTTTTTGATTCTTCTGCTCGATTAATAAGCTCGAATATGCGCTCATTTTTTGATCATAAATGACTCTTTTGCCGGGAGAAAAAAGTGACTATGAGCGAAGAAGTCACTTATGAGTCATTTTTTGTATTATATTAGAGTAATTTTCAACTCTTTTTCTAGTAGTTTTATAATCATTTTCGAATCGCTTTCTGATCATTTATTAGTCTTGTTAACCTTTGTTTATGATTCTTTTTCGAGTCGCCTTTTAGTCAACGTTTAATCGCATACGAGTATATTATGAGTCCTTTTATTGGCATTTGTGAGTCATGTTCGTACTAATTTCGGCTCGATTTTTGGTAATGGAAATAATAGCCACATTTTAAATGTCTGAATGATTAATTTCCGATTGCTTTACACTTTTGGCGCGAATTATTTTTGAGTACTTTTTTAACTGGTGTAACTGGCTAATAAGTTTTTGATCACCAAAAGTACTCAAAAAAGACTCAGCAAGGTGATTTTTATAAAAACAATCTTCCAAATGCTCGCTGGGAAGTTTTTTTTTTTTTGTTTTTGCTTTTATTTTATAAACAACACTTAAAAGAACAAATAAAATGGTCTGCCTTTGCCTTTTTTTATTTGCTTCTCAAATAAAGTACAAATTGTGTATTTCGTGTGTTATTTTCATAGTTAAAAAACAAAAAAATTTTTGAAATATTCTGTTGTCCTTAAGACCTTGTTAAATTATTTAAAACGAGTAGAAAACACAAAAAAATTAAAAAAAAAAATTCTTAAATATAAAGTGTAAATGTGGTTGAAATCGTGGTGGGAAAATAACTCCTCGTACATACCTTGTAGGTCTGTAAATTATCTACAACACATTGTAAAACAGCTTCACGGCCCACGGGCACAGTTACATTCTGTAAAGGTTCACCAAATTTGGGTAGATCTGTAACAAAATGATATGAAATAAAGGAAAACAAAATTAAAAAGCAACAAGAGATAGAGAGAGAGAAAAAAGCCTTTAGCAAGGCATTTACACAGACGTACGTACGTAGATCTAAAACTGAAATAATTATTATAAATTCATACATAAAACTACAAACTAACTAAAAATGGATAATAAAACTATGAAAACAAGATACAAAGTTTTTTTTTTTGTTGGAATTGAAAAAAACTTTTCTTGACACTTCAAAACTATAGTTTGTGGTTGGCTGGTATCCATAGTAAAAATAACAGTAAAATCTCTAATATCTTAGCAGAAATATCTATTAAAAATTGTACGATATTTGAAAACTCTTTAAACGTCATGATAGAAAACCATTTACAAACCAAACTTGCAGCAAGATAAGGGTATAAAGTAGGGATACCAATCGGGAAATCCCGAATCCCGAAATCCTGGGATTTTCGGGATTAACAAAATCCCGAATCCCGGGATTTTTAAAAACTTGTCCCGGGATTTTTGGGATTGTGAATTCATATGTATTTTGAGCCTACAAAAGGTCATGAAAAAAATTCTATATCACTTGACTTCGATAATAGCATCTTAGATGAGGAAAACCCCACTTCCAGTGATAAAAAATTATTTGATGTCATCGAAGGATGCAAAAGCCCTATAAAACGAATTAGAAGGGTAACTGATTTAGATACTCAACTGTCCAAAGAACTAGATTTATTTATACCAGGAGGTAGTAGAGGTTAATACTTAAAGCTGCATACAGCTATCTTGGAACTATTTTACCAACAACTGTTGATTGGGAGAAGTGTTTTTCAACGGCATTTGGAATACAAATGATCTTGTCAACAAAATATTTTTGTTACTAAGAGAAAATTACGATTTTTCCTGTGATTTATCGGGATTTTGGATCCCGAATTATCCCGAAAAATCCCGGGATTTTTAAAAATCGATCCCGTTTGGCATCCCTAGTGTAAAGTAAGTGATTATGGGATAGATATTTATGCATACATAAAGGAGCATTGCCAGGTTTAAAAAAATAAACCAATGATCTCACAGGTTAGTGTGAGCAATGTTTACTTCTCATCTCTCTTGTTTTACAACGGACCTTGTGCAGCGTATTTACATCCAGCGGCTGTGCTGGCTCGGCCATGTCGTTCGAATATAGGAGGCTACTCCCGCTAGACGGGTATTCTATGTGGGTATTTGCAGATGTTGGTGAAGGATGTTGGAAGGACCAATTCTATTTCAGCTACGTACACAAAAAAAGGTTACCCTTTGCTGGGCCCCAGATCGGTTGGCATTCTCGGCAAAGAGTAAGCACTCCTTGGCAATGGAAGTGGGTGCTTGGAGAAGAATGATTAACGAAAGTAAGAGTAAACAGAGGCAACCAAATTTCCCACACCGCAGTCTAGCCAGGGTTCGAGCACCTGGTCAGACATCAAAACAAAAATTCAGAAATTATTTCTTCGGCGATTTCCTCTAAGCAGATTTCTGGCAAAAACTCTGAGAATAAATAAAAATTGCCATGAAAAGTTTCTCGAAAAAAATCTGTCGGTCGAAGTCATCCACATAAGTGGTGTGGGAAACTAGGTCAATAATCCTAACTGAAGGGTTGTAATGATCAATTATGTATGTAACAGGGTTTGAGGCAATTATAACATTTTTTGTGGAACTACAATAAGAAGTACTACTAATACTGTCATGTATCAGACTATCTAGAAATAACCTGAGACTAATGTCGCCTCAAGGCCAACATCTAGATCCACTGATCAGATCATCGGCACACATTCTTTAAATGTAGAGGCTGGGACACCATTTAATAGTGAAAGTGTTTACTTAGAGAATGTTTACTTAGGAAGAATACACACAGGCAAAGACTTTTCTAAAATAAAGAAGGTTTGAGGCAATTGAAAATTATTAGGGGCACAATACTATGGGGAGCAGATCTCAGTAATGCATCAGTCTATGAAGAAGTAATCTGAGGTTTAGAAACGTTCTTTTAACCTAGGGATTGTGTCAATTTCAACATATAGCTTCAGTGGTAATGAAAATGAATCATCGGAACACATTCTTGAAATCTGTGGGATACTAATACAATCCACAAGGAAAGTCGTCGTAGTCTAATAGGTAGGGTGTTGGCTTTTTCGATGTGCGATAATGGTTCAAATACCAGATCAGACATCTCCAATAAACGAAATGTGAAAAAAAAAATGTTCTGAGAGTGAATAAAAAATTGCCATGAAAATTTTCTCCAAAAACCTATCGTTCGGCATTGACTTTAAGCTTCAGGTTCCATAACTCATGTATTAAATTAACACACACAACATAAGGTTGTGAAAAACTAGGAAACCATAATCTTGACTGAAAGTTTGTAATGATCAATTATGTATGATCCGTTCTTGGCTTATGTGTGTACCACCAAATAAAGGGTCCGCCAAATAACTTTTTTTATTTTGAAAATGCTTTAAAAAAACTTGTGAATATTTTCCGCAATTTTTTTTTATTTGAAAGTACAATCCTTCCGTTTAATAATGGAAAATAATTGCATTCAAATGGCTGCCACGGCTGGCCATGCAGTAGCCTACACGATCGATCCAATTTTTAAGTACATTATCGATTGTGTGCAGCTATATTTCATCAATGGCTTTACAAATATTGTCCTTTAAAGCGTCAATTGTCGTCTGGCTTGTCGGCGTAACACTTTTCTTTGACGGCACTCCACAAATAATGGTCCAACGGTTGTCAAATCGCAGCGTCGAGGCCAAACGACATAAGCTCTGCAACTGTAACTGCGATCTTCAAAAACAAGGCGCAAAACATCGAGTATAGCTCCGGCTGTGTGGCAGATAGCGCCGTCTTGTTGAAACCAAATGTTTCCAATATCTTCCTCTTCAATTTTTGTGAACAAAAATTCGTTCAACATGGCCCGATAATGTGTTAAAAAATTGGACTGATCATGTAGGCTACTGCACGGCCAGTCGAGGCAGCCATTTGAATGAAATTATTTTCCATTATTATCCGGTAGAATTGTACTTTCAAATAAAAAAATAAATTTGAGAAAATATTCAGTAGGTAGTTTTTAAAGCATTTTCAAAACAAGAAATGTTATTTGGTGGACCCTTTAGTCACTCTTGTAAGATAGTATGTAGCTTCGAAATTACTCAATGCATTTTGGATACTTAATCTTATTGCGAAGCACTTTCCAAAACCAGGGAATATTTAGGTTTCGCACAGGACACTGTTAAAGAAGAAGCTTTTAGCTTCGGGTTCCGAGTTCGCTTATTGAATTTCATATTAGACTTGTCTCCCACTAACCTAATGATTGTTTCTAGAGCTTTGGTCTTCAATACCATGTGCAGCGGATTAAATTGTAATAGGAAAATTAGAGCTGCTGACGAACTGGATCTCAATGCCAATGCCATTCGATGCCACGCAATGCTATACGAACCTAACCTAGTCTATCTGGTTCAGCAGTCAGTGAGATTAGTTACCAAAAATTAAAACCTAGTCTGTAAATATGTATGAACCAACTGTATTTGTTTTTACTGTTTGTTTTTTTGTTTGAAATTCAAAATTTCTCATTTCTTTTGATTTTCCTTTGAATATAAATGCAGACAATGGAAACAAACACATTCACAAATAATTCATTTATATTCATTGTTTAATATAAATGCATATATCAACCAGATGTATGTGAATGAATGTGTTTATGTATTTATAAACATAAAATACGGCATTTGAATGAACCCAGTCAGCATTTTTGAAAATTTTTAAACAAATTCGAGTCTTTTTTGATTTTTCTGCGCGATTAAAAAGCTCAAATATGCGTCCATTTTCTGATCATGAAAGACTCTTTCGTCAGGAGAAAAAAGTAACTACGATACGACTCTTCTATAAAAGTTACTTACGAATCGTTTTCTATATTGTTTTAAAGTAATTTTCGACTCTTTTTCTCTTTTTCACTTTCTGATCATTTATTGGTTTTATTTACCTTCGTTTATGATTATTTTTGAGTAGTCTTTCAGTCATCGTTTAATCGCATACGTGTCTTTTATGAGTCTTTTTTTAATCAATCTTCCGAATGCTAGCTGAGTCCCAGTCTTTTTTGATTCTTCTGCGCAGTTCAAAAGCTTGAATATTCGCTCATTTTCTGATCATAAAAGACTCTTTCATCAGGAGAAAAAAGTAACTACGAGCGACTCTTCTATAAAAGTCACTTATGAGTCATTTTCTATATTATTTTAGTGTAATTTTCGAATCTTTTTCTAGTATCTTTATGTTCATTTGCGAATCACTTTCTGATCATTTACTGGTCTTATTTACTTTCGTTTATGATTATTTGTTGAGTCGTCTTTCAGTCATCGTTTAATCGCATACGAGTCTTTTAAGAGTCCTTTTTTAATCGTGTAACTCACTAATAAGTTTTTGATCACTAAAAGTACTCTAAAGAGACTCTGCAAAGTGATTTTTATAAAAACAATCTTCCGAATACTAGCTGAGTCCCAGCCAGCAATTTTGAAAATTTTTAATCAAATTCGTATCTTTTTTGATTCTTCTGCGCAATTCAAAAGCTTGAATATTTGCCCATTTTCTGATCATACAATACTTTTTCGTCGCGAGAAAAAAGTGACTACGAGCGACTATTCTAAGAAAGTCACTTATGAGTCATTTTCTATATTATTTTAGACTAATATTCGACTCTTTTTCTAGTCGCTTTATAATCATTTTCGAATCACTTTCTGATCATTTATTAGCGTTATTTACCTTCGTTTATTATTCTTTTTCAAGTCGTCTTTCAGTCATCGTTTAATCGCATACGAGTCTTTTATGAGTAATTTATTATTATGTTTAGGAGTCGTTTATGAGTCATGTTCGTATTAATTTGGACTCGTTTTTAGGTCATTTATGACTTAAATTTGAGTCATTTATTATTAAAATATGATCTGAGTGATCTGTTTTTGATTAAGCGTTTTCAATCTTTAGTATAAGTGGAGTATAATAATAAATAACGGAAGTAATTGCCACATTGCCACATTTTAAACGTCTGGGTGATTAATTTCCGATTGCTGTACACTTTTGTATTCTATTTTAAATCGAACTTGTTTTACTCATTGACGCGAATCAGTTTTGAGTCTCTTTTTAATCGCTTAACTAACTAATAAGTTTTTGATCACCAAAAGTACTCTAAAAAGACTCATCAAGGTGATTTTTTATAAAAACAATCTTCCAAATGCTTGCTGGGAAGTCATATATAATCATAGTCATATAGAGTCATACTCATGCTCATTTATATTTTAAGATTATTATTGTTAAAGTTATTGTTGATATTCCTTAAGCCATAAAATAACTGTAATAACTGTTCTTAATAAGAAAAAGAACAACAAAAAGAAAAATGGATTTGAAAACTTAACTTACCTTTATCGGGTATGGTATTAATGCCAGTATCATCTCTAATATCCTCAAGTAACTCTTCATGTGTTTGCATTTCTTTTTTTTTTTCATTGCATTTCAGAAACAATAACAGTTAAGTTAGACGTAAGAGAGACAGACAGAGAGAGAGAGAGATAGTGAAAGAGAATGAATTTGAAATCATAAGAATGCATATGAGAAATAGTAGAGCAAAGCAGCAAATGTGTTTATGCAGTTGTATTGGTAAATATTATGAATTCATCCGAGGCATCATCGTTGTTATTATGAAAAATAACGCACAGCAGATATTTATCACACAGACAAACACACACACATTCGTATTAGTTTGTGAGTTGTTATTGTAAGATTTTCGTTTGATATTCATTAGTTCACCGCACACACATACAATCATATGATGTTGCAGCATTTCAATGTTTTTCCCATTCACGTTTTAATACCCCATCATTCGTACATCATTTTAGGGTTTGAAATTTTACCACCATTGAACCAGCATTATGAAGGCCAACGACATGAAAAGAAATGAAAAAAAGAAAATATTTAATTAGTTAAGATAAGTTGTTATCATGAAAAACTGTTATTTAATTAAATAATTGTTTATTTTCTTTTGTATTAAAAGACCACAAATTTAATTTACCCTTACCAAAAGAAAATTGGGGCTCATTTGGTTTACCAGACAGGAGTTTTGTGAAATTCTTAAATCTTTACAAAACAAACAAAAGCAAGATTCTGATTAAATTTTTGGCAGCATTAAGGGCTCTCTAGAACTTGTTATTCAGTGTTGATGTCAGGTTTTATAAGCAATCCTGACAATGGGAATCTAAAAGAAGTGAACTTACGAGTGAGCTGATCTAGTCGGTACATACATTACAACCTTTCAGTCAGGATTATGTCCCAACTTCTCACACCACTAATGCTTTCATGTTTCATACATGAACAGCGTGACCTGCAGTTTAAAGTCTACTCCGAATGAGAGATTTTTGTGAAGTTTTTCTTGGCAATTTTTTATTTACACATGGATTTTTGGGTAGAAATCTCCTAACAGGAATTCGTCGAAGAAATATTTTTTCACGCCTCACATATAATGAACCAACACACTACTTAACAGACTACGATGACTTATAGATAGGTTAGGTTAGGTTAGGTTAGAGGTTGTCAATTCTGGCAAGTACACTACCCTGTGGTCGAATTGACCCATTGTACAACGTCTTAGCTTCTCATACCGCTTATGTTGTGTGTGTTAATTTCATACATAAGTGGCGGACCTACAGTTTGAAGTTGACTATGAACGACAGATTTTTTGAGAAGCATTTCATGGCAATTTTTACTCTCAGAGTTCAGAGAGGAAGTCGCCGAAAAAGTATTTTCATATTTTCGTTTTGATGTCTGACCTGGGATTCGAACTCGGGCCTTTCGTTTAATAAGCCAACAAACTACCTACTAGACCACGGTGACTTCAAAACTTATCGATAACAAAGGCGAAATATCTAGAAACATTACTGAACAGTAATCTCACGTGTATGGTCGATATCGAAAAAATATAAAGGAGGATCTAGCATGTTGTTCAGATATTAAGAATACTTTTCAGAAATTACTTGGCATGGATGAATCTGAGAAGAACTGAGATGTAGCTTAATAACTTAAAGAGTTTGGCGTATGTTGACGTAATCCTATAGCGACGTTAAAAGTTTTGTGGAGTTTGAAGTCGCCATATCCCTAGGGAGTAGTGTGTTGGTTTATTATATGTAAAGCAATGACATAAAGGCCAGATCAGATTTCTCTAATAAAATGAAATATGAAAAAAAAATTTTCAGCGGCCATCTCTCCTTTCTGGCAAAAACTCTAAGAGTAAATAAAATTGCCAAAAAAAAGTTTCTCAAAAGTAGTCTGTCATTCAGAGCCAATAATAGTTCTAGGGCTAGTACGATTTAAGGTTCAATCTCAGTTAAATACACACATACATAATTGATCATTACAACTCTTTAGTCAGGATTACGACCTAGTTTCTCAAACATCTTTATGCCCTGTGTGTTAATTTTATGCATGACAGGCGTGATCTACTATTTAAAGTCGACTCTGAACGATAGTTTCTTAAGAAACTTTTTCATGGCAATTTTTTAATTTACTTTCAGAGATTTTGCCAGAGGAATTTGCGGAAGAAATATTTTTTTAATATTTAATTTGATATGTTTCACCTGGAGTTTAAACCGTGAACTCAGGTCTTGGAAAACAACACAATACGTACCAGACTAGGATTTCGGAAAATTAACAGCCACTTATGGACGTTGACTTTCTTATTCTCCTTTTGCTACTTAATCTCTTTTTTCCCTATCCCCTCTATTATTCTTTCCCCTTTAGGAAGTTTGTAGAATGGGTCAACTTGAGCTACACGTTCTCTAAGCTAAACTTAAGTTAATTCCGTTTTGTTTCTGATTTCAGACTTGGAGTTTGAACTGTGGCCTCATGTCTAACAAGCCAACACACTAGCTATTACACTTCAGCGACTTATTCTCAAATTATCTGCCTTTAAACCGAGATTTTTATTTGCAAGTTACTGTAATCAATTTTTTTCGTTCTTACTTTAAACAGAATTTGTTGTTTCTTACTTTTAAGAAAATTGAATTCATTTACTCAATTTACTCGGATACTCTGACTTATCCGCTGTCTTATAAATAATAAAAAAAAACAAATTTAGAAATAAAATAAAAATTAAGCAACACAATTTTGCATGGCACTGTATGTATATAACGGGTGATTTTTTAGCTACAATCGTTTTGGCAACACTGGTTTAAATAGCTCACGCACGTTTTGTGTTTTGTTTCACTGCCAAACATCTTCAGTTTGGTCTATAATTTAACCATGAATCGTCTTATAAACGAACAACGCTTGCAAATCATTGAATTTTATTATCAAAGAAAGCGTGCTCTATTAAGAAAGCTCATCGCGGGCGCTACTTCCATTTTATGGCCAGTTTAATCGACCCACTGATGTGGCTATTCGGGCAATTGTGGCTAAATTTCGCGCCAAAATTATATTGTTGGACATCAAACCACCAACACGCCTACCTACTGGAAAAAACTGAAGAACTTAAGCAAATATCGCAGCTATATCGGCCAGTGTTAATGATCGGCACTAATTATCAATTCGTTGCCGTTCGCAGCAATTGGGCCTCTGTTACTCTGCAACGTGGAAAATTTAGAGGAAGGATATAGGTGTGAAGCCTTTCAAAATACAGCTGGTGCAAGAATTGCAGCCGAGCGACCTACCGCAGTACAGAATTTTTGATAGATGGGCTCTAGGAAAGTTGGCTGAAGATCCACTTCGTTACCGAAAAATTGTGTTCAGCGACGAAGCTGATTTTTGGCTCAATAGATAATTAAATAAGACAGAATTGTCGATTCTGGAGTGAAGGTTAGCCAGCAGCATTGCAAAAGCTACCAATGCATCCAGAAAAAATTACAATTTGGTGCGGTTTATGGGCTGGTGGCATCATTGGACCGTACTTCTGCATACATTGTTGTGAAACGTAACGTAACTGGGAATAGTGAACGCCAGCGTGAGATGTTATCCAACTTTTTTTTTGTCCAAAATGCAAGAGCTTGACTTGCATGACATGTGATTTCAATAAGATGGTGCCATATGCCACACAGCACGCGTAACAATGGACTTATTGAGAGGCGAGTTTGGTGAACATTTTTTTGCACGTTCGGCACCGGTCAATTGGCCGCCTATAACGTGCGATTTAACGCCTTTAGACTATTTTTTGGGTGGGGCTATGTTAAAGCTCATGCCTGTATAGGCAGATATGCTTCAATTGACTTATTGGAAGACTACATTGAAGCATTTATTCGTAAGATACCGGCCGAAATGTTGGAAAGAGTATGGCAAAATTGGCCTAAGCGTATTGACTATTTAAAGCACAGTCGCGGTCAACATTTGCATGAAATAATCTTCAAACATTAAATTATATGGATCGGTACTAATCGATTCAAATAAAGATTTCAAGCATTTTTCTGAATTTTATGTGCTTTTTTTTTTGAAAAATTTTCCTATAGCTTTTAAAAAATCACCCATTAGTTACATCCTTCCAAAAACTCAACCACAACCACAACTCTAAGATACATTTTAATTAAATAAACTACATATTGAAATAATTTTTATTATTAAGTTATCGTTCTTGAGAGAAGAAAATTACATTTTCTTTGCATTACAAACAAGTATCACACAAACAGCAACTAATTTCTTAATATGATTTGAGTGCTACCATGCGTATGAGTAATATACGTTTATGATGTCAACACAAAAATAACACTCATACGCTACCATGGATTCTATGCATTGTATGTACATATTCTATTGGTAATCAAATTATGCTTTACAATTGAAAATAGAAAAAGTTTTCTTTTAGAAAATTAGTAAAAATAATAATTAAATAATATTATAGTCGTTTGTTTTCAAGAAAATTTATAGGAAATATTGTTTTGTTGTTAAAAACTTTAATTAATTAAACTTAACTTATGCCCAATGACCTGCATAGAGGACATCAGTACATTCTTGTTTACACACTCAGTACTCATCAATAACTCGTGGGAGATTATGGGAGAACATTATTTAGTTATTGAATTATCATATATTTCTAAAGCACTTTTTTTGTCGGTTGCAAATATCTTCCATATCACCGCATCAAATTTAATGAATGATATCTCATTTTAAAGCTTATATCTAACACTAATGGTGAAAAATAATTAGAAATTGAAAAATTAATATTTTCATTGATAAAAATTATATTTTATATGGAACTGCATGATAATACTATTGTCATTATGATTATATGTTTCTGTTCAAGTGTGATAATACAGGGTCGCTTAATAGTAATGCAGTTCTACATAATATAGTATGTATTAAAATCTATTCTGGCAATACCGCTATTTACTATAATGCTGTTTATTACTAAGTCTGTTATATATAATATGCATATTAAGTTGTAAAAAGCTGTTTTGGCAATACTTTGCAGTAGTTGTTGGAACAAGTGCGATAAACAGGGTCGCTTAATTGTAATGCTATTCCACATAATAATATATAAAGTTGTAAAGGCCATTTTGGTAATGTCGTTGTTGCCATGTCATTGTTTTTTTTTATGAAGTGTAGTAATACGGATTAATAAATGGTACCAGGCTAATCGTAACAAACTTGGTAGAGCACATCATATCAGCAAAAATTATTCATACCGATAAAATTGTACTCATACCCCGAATCAATCTTACACCTTCTGATCCAATTGTGCCTTTCCGAATGACACGAAAACAATTCCCTGTGAAAGTTGCTTTTGCTATGGCGATAAACAAAGCACAAGGTCAAACTCTTTAAAAGGTAGGATTGTATTTACCAGAACCGGGCAGTTATACGTAGCTTTTTCTCGAGTGCGTACGTTTAAAGATATTTTTGTTTGTATTAAGGATTCGTACGGGCAAAAAGTTAACGATGATCATGTCATTACCACTAACATTGTATTCAAAGAAGTATTATAAAAGCATTTAAACATATGTACGTATGTGTGTATGCATGTATGTAAATATGTATGATGATATTATGATTTCTAATATTTTTATACTTTTAATAAAATTTCTATTAATTATTTTCATTTTATGTTACAAAATTGACAACTAATGGTGCGAAATATTCGCACGGGTCATCTAGTTGAATATTATTATAGAGTGATATAGTGATATTTTCATAATGACAGAATATGAGGCCACATTTGAACGGTAAGTAAAATTTTGTAAATTTACAAGTGATTAAATACTAAATCATGTTTGAATTTATATTTAAAAAGAGTACCTTGATTGATATACATATAAAAGTTTATTTATTGAGTTATTAAAGTTTGGTGACCTATATTTAGGACATTGGAAATATAATAAATGATGTATTTTATGTATTTTCCATAAAGGACCTTCTCTTCATGAAGCTTTACCGTTGAAAGAGGATAAGGACCTAGATGTGGATAATATTGTAGTGTGCTCTTTCATTACACACTGCTGTACTCACAACATACTTTCAGACATAAACAAAATCGGGCCGCACTTGAATGAAATGTGACGAATATTCAAAGGGATCATATTAGTAATTGAGTGACATTGATAAAGTCACTCAATTCCCCAATTCAGAGACTAGATGATTGGTCAATTCTTCAAGTTGCGACTATCGAAATTAAAGTAAGTACATGTATGGAATAGGATTAAGCGAGATAGAATGTAAATTAGAATAATATAGCAAATATGAAAATTTTGGTATAAAAAGAGCCCTTTGGCCAGAAATAAAACAGATTCTAATGAAAACTCAAATCGGCAACAACTTTGCCTTGAATTTTATTAATAGATCTCCTTTTGCCCTTACCAACGTAAGATCGGCAATTGCAATAGCGTAACCAACGGCAAACTCTGCCGGTTACAAAAACACCTTTTCCTATTTATATATTTATACAAAGCTTTTTTCCACCACAATATAACTACATTCCAACCCAATAATACTTCTGGAGACGTCACAGACAAAGATTGCGACGATGAACGCTACGTCGATATAATTTACCGCCTTCGCTAATCCAAAATCAGATGGAAATTGTTAACAAAATCAATTTTAATAGTGATTGGGAAGCAAAGGATGATATTCCTTTCTCTTAGATTAGAGAAAACTTGTCAAAAGGACGAAGAAATTGAAGAAAAACAAAACAAAACAAAAATATCACTATGTAAAGACAGACATGTCCACATATGATGCTACTTTTGAAAAACCTGAGGATGGCATTGCCATGGAGTGTAATCCCACTACTATTTCTTGCTCTTTATTCGATGATGAGCTACTAGAAAAAAAAGTTACGGATAAGACAAATCGGTACGCATCATAAAAGCACATAAACTTAAGTGTAAATATAGCTGAATTGAAATCCTTTCTTTGGAGTAATTATGCTTAGACCATAAGCTAATATCGCACTCCTATAAGAGGAAAAAAAATCATAGCATACCATGTGGATATGGCATTATATGGCAATATGTATGCTTGGCAGATTCACAAGCATAATGGAGGAATTCTGGATGAATTGTCGTTTAAAAGAAATATCACCAATACTTTCCATGTTCAAAATAAAAAAAGTTCCGTCATTACAACCCTTCAGTCAGGATTATTGACCTAGTTTCTTACACCACTTATGTTGTGTGTGTTAATTTCATACATAAGTGGCGGGACCTACAGTTTTAAGTCAACACCGAACGATAGATTTTTTTTGAGAAACTTTTCATGGCAGATTTTTTTTTCTACTCTCAGAATTTTTGCCAGAAATATGCTGAGAGAAAATCGCCGAAATAAAACTTTTTGTATTTTATTTTGATGTCTGGCCTGGGGCTCGAACCCTGGTTTTATGTCTAATAAGTCAACACATTACCTACTAGACATCCATCGCTTAGCCTAAATAATAAATTGTGTTATGATAGACTAGACCATTGGGTAATACATACATATATAATTGGCCATTACAACCCTTCAGTCAGGATTATGGCCTAGCTTTTCACACCACTTATGTTGTGTGCGTTAATTTTATATATGAGTGGCGGGACCTACAGTTTAAAGTCGACTTCGAAAGACAGATTTTTTGAGAAGCTTTTCATGGCAATTTTTACTCTCAGAGTCTTTGCCAGAAATCTGCTGAGAGGAAGTCGTCGAAGAAATATTTTTCGTTTTGATGTCTGACCTGGGATACGAACCCGGGCCTTTCGTCTTATAAGCCAACACACTATCCACTAGACCACGGCGACTAGACATCCATCGCTTAGCCTAAATAATAAATTGTGTTATGATAGATTAGATCATTGGGTAAGTTCACAGGAAAAACAAACAAGATGTGGAGCCTGCCATCAAAAAACCTTAATTAGATAACGAAAATGTGACATACGATTACATGCATTACATTCAATAAGTCTTGTGCCCAATGTCCTATAGAAGAAGGCTTCAAAAACCATTTTTTTTTCAATCTTTAAAAATCTTTAAAAACCTATAAATGAACTGTTTTTATTTCTTATTTTATTTCAAAATAATACAAAAATACTTTTAAAATGATTACGATCAAGCAATAAGCATATCTGGGTTAAGAAAATTTCTTCGTAAATTATCGAAATTTTTTAAACAAAATTTTTCGGAATTTTTTTTTTTATTTAATGTCGTGGACAACAACAAAATATTTTTAAATAAAGCTTTAATACCATATTCTTAATAAAAAGCTTTAATTTAAAAATTATACACCCCTCCCCCCCCTTTTAATGGTTTTCTTTATTAAATGGTGACCTTAACCTGGATTCTTTCAAATGGAACTTCTTCAAGACAATTTCAAAAAAAAAAAAAAAAATTCCAGTAAATATCGTTCTTTGCAAAATAAAATACAAAAAATAAAAGAAAATAAGAAAGAAAACATATTTTCATTTATTTTTAAAATTTTATTTCTTTTATTTACTTTAGCAGAGTGCAATGTGTCTGTATGTGTATTTATAATAAAAAATTCATAATCGTGTATGAAATTTAATACATTAACGTCTGTGAACTTCAATAACTTCTTGCTTGTTTCTCTTTCCCTCTGTCTGTCTATTCTTTGTTCAAATAATATACAAATGCATACATACATACGTATATACCTACATACAATGGCATTAGAAGAATCTTTTATTTTATTTAAAATTCTTCTTTTTCTTTCTAGAAAATACTCATCGTACAATATCAGTTTTCCTAAGGAAAAAAAGAAAATCGTTTCTATTTCAATTTTTATTCTTCGTTTCTTTCTTTCTTTCTTTTTGGCTCGTCGGTCTTTGAAAGGGTTGGAGTGTGAAGTAGGTTTTGAAATATTGCTTCAGATAAAGTTAAGGAATATGAATGCAAAAAAAAAAGTACGAAATTTTTGTTCCACTTTTTAAACAAATAAAATATTTAAAAGCGTAAATAATTGGAAAATATGTCTTACAAATCTTAGTATAAAGAAAATATGGTTTTGAAAACAAAATAAAATTTAATTTCGTTTATTTGAAACTGATTTTTCTTCACTAAAATAATGCGTAATCGTGCAATGAATAGTTTAATCTAGGGATGCCAAAAGGGATCGATTTTTATGCACTAGTTATGCATTATGCATTAGTTTTAAGAAAATTATTTGGATTCCAACAAAAAGATTGAAGCGTGTAACATGTGGTCTGATAGGCTTTTACGAATTTTGTGGTCAACATAACCTGTCGTTGAAAAACACTTCTCGCAATCAACATTGGTTGGTAAAATAGTTCCAAAAAAGCTGTAAGCAGCTTGTAAATATTCACCCCTACCATCTCCTAATGTAAACAGTTGAGTATCTAAATCAGTTACCCTATTAATTCGTTTTACAAGGCTTTTGCATTCTTCGATGCCATCAAATAAGTTTTTATCAATGGAAGTAGCGTTTTTCTCATCTGAGATGCTATTATCGAAGTCAAGTGATATAGAATTTTCTTTTCAGGACCTTTTGTATGGTCAAAATACATATGAATTCCCAATTCCAAAAATCTTGAAAAATCCCGGTACAAGTTTTTTAAAAATCCCGGGATGCGTGATTTCGGGATTTCCTGACTGGCATATTTAGTTTAGACTAAGTTCGGAGTCGAGTTTAAACTGCCCCTCCACTCAAAGATAAAATTAACAGAGACAACATGCGCGGTGTAAGAAGCTGGGTCGTAAGCCAAAGTAAGTAAGTAGATAGTAGAGGCGTGCACAAGACATATAAAATTGCACTCTATTGCATTTTTCTCAAGACCGAATATTGATTGTAGCTGCAAATATACATAAGGTGAAGCAAAGATAGAGTACAAAAAACAACTGCACTCGTAAACCTTGTACAACAGTATAAAAGAGAGTGTGTGAAGAGAGAATAATATTGTACTCTTCATAGAGCCACAACATGCAGTGGCAGTGGAAATGGTGTTGTTAAAGTAATAAACAAAAGCTCCAAAACCAACACAATACTGGATCATGCATAAAATGATAAACAAAAGCTCCAAATACAAAACAGCGCACTGTTCACGTGATCAATGAATGAGTAACAAAAATATACCAACAAAAATAAAGCGCTTGTTTACAAGATCGATGAATAAACAAGAATAAAGGATAAAAAGACGTAAATAACCAACAACAACATGAAGGGAACAAAGAAGTAAACAAGAAACAACAATGTGGAGTATAAAATAGCGAACAGAGAAATAACGCAACAACAACTAATCTACCTGCTCCAATGTAAACAAGAAACAACAAAAATGAACATAAGTTGTTTACATTTTTAGATTGTTCCCGAAGGACGTCATCGTCCTTTAAGGGCATTCATCACACTGATGATCCAGTGATATAAAAGGCAAGCCAAGCGAGCATTCAGGATTGAGAGTTCAGAGTTTGAGTTGAATCAATCGTGTGTGTAGACGACACGTTGTATTCGGAGTTCGAATTAAGCTAGTCGTGTATAGCGACGTTACGTTGGTTGAAGTGATAAATCAATCGGTTAAGAGGCAGACAAGTTGCGTCAGAAGGAAGCATTTGTTAGTGTAGTGCTTACAAAAAGGTTGTGAGCGGAGAATAACTAACAAATGTTGTTGCTTACAAAAAAGGTTGTAAGCAGAGGATTATCACGAACAAACACATATTGCGAAAATTATCGTTGTATATGTAGAATAAGCTGGAACAGTAGCACTAAAGTTGTGCAGATAATAAAGAATTCATTAAAATTAAACACAAATTTATTTTTACTTTATTTGCAATCTACGAACTCATATTTTTAACGTTTTTAAAAGGTAAAAACGTAACAATATGCTCTTACAACACAACGCATAGTTCCGTTGCTTTACAGGCAAACGAGTACTGTTCTATACATTGAATAAATGAAAAATACACATTTCAGTGCACTCGTAAAATCAAGAGCAACAAAAAGAAGTGCATTCGGTGAAGGCTTAGCTAGTCGAAAGTGTTGTGCACACCTCTAGTAGATAGCAAGCAAAAGCTTCTTTTGAATTTCACTAATTTAGCAACATTATGGCTTGCATGTGCAGCCCTTGCGCTGAACAACTTCTTCCTTTTCCCTGATTTGGAGGAACTTGGTTCGAACAGGGACTGGGTTCACCCGTGGCATCACAACAGGCCAACATGCGCGCTCAAGTGAGCTTTGTGATATCAGAGCTACCACTACGACCTAACCTAACCTATAGCTTGCATAGAATTACAGTTCATTTAAGAATAGACATTAAAAAATAATAACAAGAATATGCTTTACTTAGCATGGCTTACAATGGCTGTTAGGTGTGTAGAGTAGAAGTGGCTGTCCATTCAAGGACACTTAGGTTATTATAAAGCCTCTGCATCGCGTTATCCCACAACCCTCACTCGGAGCTTCCAACTCAAATTGTCTATGTCAACATGTAATAGTTCTTCCAGATCATTTGTATTAAGCACCAAAGTGCCTCTTTCCCTTTTAACCCAGTCTTGAACAGTCTCCTCTTTTTTCTCATCCCTATAGCTTCTGGAAAATTTCCTTAGTAAGTTGTCTAAGCTCAATGTGTCACGCATGCGTATCGTAATGCAAAGCCCCATAGTAATCCCTATAAACATACTATGCGTGACTCTCTGGGCTCTTAGTTCAGTTACGGTTAGATTTTCTGCGCCACCCAATCGACGACTCCATTGTTAATAATAAATTTTCAGTGGTATTCCCAAAGTTGAGAATTCATAGGAGAGTTCGATGGTTGCACTAGGTTGCAAAGTCAGCTCCGTAGTAACCACTATAAACATGCTTGACTCTCTGGACATTAAGCAGACTTGCTGCGCACTCTTCGTTCAGTCACGGCGGTTAGATTTTCTGCGCCGCCCAACAACTATCATAGGGGGTATGGACGATCTCATTGTTAATAATAAGTTTTCATAGGTATTCCCAAAGTTGAGTTCTATTATTACACTTCGCTAGGAGAGTTCATCGACTCTAAAGTTACCAGGAATGTTACTGTGCCCTGATATCCATAATACTCCCTAAATTTGAGTTCGTTTCTTAGACTTCGCTAGATCAGCTCCGTAGTAACCCCTATAAACATGCTTGACTCTCTGGATATTAAGCAGACTTGCTGCGCGCTTTTCGCTCAGTCATGGTGGTTAGATTTTCTGTGCCGCCCAAAAACTATCATAGGTGGAATGGACGATCCCCATTGTTAAGAAAAGGTTTGCATAAATATTCCCAAAGTTCAGTTCGATTGTTGCACTTCGCTAGATCAGTTCATCGACTTGCTGCGCGCTCTTCGTTCAGTCACGGCGGTTAGATTTTCTGCGCCGCCCAACAACTATCGTAGGCGGAATGGATGACCCTATTGTTAATACAATAAGTTTTCATAGATATTCCCAAAGTTAAATTCTATTGTTTCACTTCGCTAGGTCAGTACATCGACTCTAATTGCTTACTATGCCCTAATATCCGTAATATTCCAAAGTTTAGTTCAATTGTTGCACTTCGCTAGCTCAGCTCCGTAATAACCCCTATAAAGTTTCGATTGTTGTACTTTTGAATGTCAGTTCATCGCCTCTAAAGTTACCATGAATGTTACTGTGATCTGATATCTATTATATTCCCAAAGTTGAGTTCGATTGTTGCACTTCGCTAGGTCAGTTCATCGACTCTAAAGTTACCAGGAATGTTACTGTGTCATGATATCCATATTATATAGATGTCGTTCTGTTATCTCATTGAGATATCTGCGTCAGCCGTGTTGGCTGGCCATCTTAGAGTTCAATGTTTTGCTAGCCCCCTGCCTATTGGAAAATATGGTAATCCCCAGCTTGGGAATAGACCATCACTGGTAAACATACAGATTAACCTTTGCAACAACAAAGGTTTGTTGGTGTCCTATCATGAAATTCCCCCGAAACTAATCAGCCGTAGTTTAAGATAAATCTGATTACTGCTAAGCAGATTAAGTGAGTCATTCTACATCCTACACCCTCCATTTTTTCCACAAACGATGGAAATTCAAATTATTCTCAGCTGCCTACTCATTTCATTTGTCAAGTTGTAGATATTTTTCGGATAATTTAGTACATGACCGGATTACAACCTAGCTTCTTATACCATCCTGCTAGGTGTGTTAATTTATTACATGAGTGGCTGAACCTACAGTTTAAAGTCGATTTCGAAAGACAGAATTTTGAAAAACATTTCATAGGAATTTTTTGTTTACAACTCAGACTTTTTGTCAGAAATTTGCTGCGAGGAAATCTCAGTTAGGTTCTAAAGGTTTGAGCTGTGATTTGAACCGTGGCCTCCCATCTAATACCAATATCCTTCACAAAATATCTCTTTCAATGGTATCCTAATAATCAATTTTTTCTTTTCATTCTATTTTATACTCAATTAAATCAATCTCTTCTTTTTAACATTTCTTAATGTTTTGTTGTTATTTAATCATTTGTTATAAGATTTAAATTTTCTCTTTATATTCGTATAATTTATTAATTAAAAATTTTTGAATGAGTATCTAAAATGACTAAAAAGGGATAATTGGATTTTTGCTTCCGGTTTTGGGTTTTTGGTTTTGGTTGCCTATGATTTCGGTTTATTAGTGATAATTCCCAAGTTAATAATTCATCATTATATTGCGTAATACTTGTAAACGTTATTATAAGGCTTACATACAAATATATGAATATGTATGTGCGTATTATTAAGAGAATTTGTGTTGAACTTTAAACTATTTAAAATGAAAAGCAGAGATGGCAAAACAATTTTAAGTTGGCGTAACGAATTTGAATAAGTAAGGAGAGCGCATGAAAAAAAATGGTCCTACTTTTAAGCTTATAACTTTTATCATAATTGAAAAGAATGAATACCGTTATATTGTTTTTGTTAGTCAACTGTTTCAAAATCTACATGGTAAATGTCATTGCAATAGCAAAACATAGTTTTTTGATAATGGGCACCTAACAAGAATGTCGTAAAAAAATAATTGAAATTTTCAATGAAAAACCGAGCCGCTTACAAAAATCGATTGCTAGGTTCGCAGGTGTTAAACAAATATATAAGGACTCTTTGAGTATTGAGAGAAGGCGAGGATGTGGAAGAAAAAAAGTATTTGCCGGCCAAAACAAAGCAAGTACAATAATACGTATTTTTCTAAAACACCCTAATATGTCTGGAAGAAAAGTGTCTCACAAAGTTGGCTGCTCTGAGACCTTGATCAGAAAAAAATTTTTTACAAAAAGAATTCAAATATTATTTACTTTAATTGAAATATAAAACGAAAAAAATACGTCACTTAGTTTTATTTCTATAACGAAAAGTGTAAGTCCAGTTTTTTTTTTCGTGCGCACTCCTTAGTAAAAAAAAATTTTAAATCGCAAGTTGTGTGTGCAAAACAACATGAAATTTGAAAATATTTCTTTAGAGACTTCTAAAGAGCTTTCTGGTAAAAACTCTAAAACTAAATAGATTTGTCATGAAAAGTTTTTCAAAAATCTATCGTTCGGTTACGACTTTAAACTGTAGGTCCACCCACTCATGTATAAAATAACTCGATACGAATGCTGTGAGATAAATTTTTCCAATGCTGGAAAAATTTAAAGAAAAATTCAATACAGCTGTTGTGTGTTGGAGCGATACCGTGGTTCCAATCCATGCATAGACATCTCGAACTTAATGAATTACATACATAAATACATAATTGGCCATTCCAACTCTTATTCTCGATGGATGGGTTTGTGAGGAAGAGCAGAGGCGTTGGGGGAACGGATCGGGTTGTTCTGTTTCTAGACGTCTATGGCCTGCTGTGGACAGTAAGAAAACCTATTGGTTGCTAGGCTTGGTTAAGGCCAGCTTAAGGTTGGTTGTCGGTTTTAGCACAGGGCACTGCGAGATTAGGTCGCTGACGAGGATCTGGAACAGAGCAGTGCTGGACTATTGCAGGGTATGTTGCGATGAGCAGGTGTTGGAGACTGTCGAACATCTCCTCTGTAACTACCCAGCCCTTGGTAGGTTGAGGACCCTTGGCAGGGCCTTCTTTGAGAGTTTGAGTTCTGTGTCGAGAGCCGACATCAAGGCTCTCCACAGATTCATTAGCAGCTTGAGTTGGTTGAGAGGTGCTAGGGCTGCATAAGTACAGTCACGCTCTCATCCTCTTTTGTTTTGTGTCTGTTTCTTTCTGTGTAATTCCTCCGATACCCATTCTTCCCTTACCAGCATGCCCCCTCATCCCCTTTCATTCTAAGCCCTCTATTTCCTTCCTTCTCAAAGGACATTGTACACCGGGTGAATTTTGACCTCCGGGTACTGTACTTGTCTTAATCGACAAGTAGACGTCCTCTAACCATCAAAAATTCTGAAAATCTTTGCAGTAAAAGTTCATTTGATGAGATGACATATATAAAAAATATCACTCGACTGTTAGACTCTTTAAATAATAAATACGGCAATTTTTATCCGATTTGATCACATGATGACTCAATCTCTTCACAAAAGAATACTTTAAGAATATTATCACTTATCCTATAATTTTTAATTAAATTTTGCTACTAAGAATGGACAAACTTGAAAATATATGACAAAATTCGCGTTTTCCAAGTTTACCTCATCAAATGTCATAGCATATTATGTCGAAGAATAGATATATGTATACCGTTTTAAAGCTCCATCTCTCTCCTTTCCAACAAGGTTTAAATATTGGAAATCGGCTCAGAAATGTTTGAGTAATCCAGAAATTTGTGCGTTAAGTCCAGAAAAAAAAAATGTTTTTGTCAAATAAAAAAAGTGTGGAGGGTTCGAGAAATATAAAAAAAAAATATTTTTGAAATCTACTTAGCAAATCTCACAACCTACGCTATGTTGTTTTGCGGGTGTATTAACTTTTTTTTTAGTTTGTCGTATAGTGTAATCTATCAAGGACGGGCTCTTCGATTTCAGCAATCACATTAGTTTCCCATTATTTCTGCTATCACAAGGAAATTTTATTTCATTGATATTGCCTCTGTTATTCGTAGAGCTAAAATTTTCTTAGAAACCACATCCCTTAAGCCTAAGCTGCCATAAATATTTTCAATTTTCAACTGTTGTTGCCCATCTCAGAGTTCGTTGGGTGTATTATTTTCATATTTTGTGAAAATCTTTAGCTCACAGCATTTGTTTCTTATCTTTCGGTTTTTTCATTTCACATAAAATTTAAACGCATGACTGAAAATATTTTCTTTAAAAAAAAATTACAACACACACTTATACATATGCACACAAACGTAATAGATGATAAAACATGTGTGTGTGTGTGTTGGAGTTAGGGTTAGCAGGCGAATGGCAGTTCTTCGAATAATCGAAGAGAAAATAATGTTTGGTTTTTAGAAAAATTTAACGAAAAAAAAAAGAAATTCCTTCAGAGAAAATATTTTACTTTAAGAGAACTCTTTAATAAGAAAAATAATTCTTAGAATAAATTTTTTTCTTTGTTTTGTATTCTTTATTTGATTAATTAAACTTTTGTTCTTTAATTTCCAATTTATTTGATCGAACGAAACCAATTCTTATGTCTTTTCAAATCTTTCTTAAATAAAATTTAATATTTTTCCTATGAACTGTTAAAGAGCAATATAAATGGCAATATAAACCACACACATAAAATATATGTTTGTATGTATGTATGTATGTATGTATATGTATTAATACATACTGATGTTTAAGGTTTTATTATTTAATTTGAAAACGTTTCACACTTCACTGAATTGAGTCACCCGGTGTGGCTTATGTTTAAAGCTGGCAAAAGTATAGACAGAGATAAAATGAAATGTAATAAACTATGTACCTTATTACAGTGAGTGCCAAAAGAACCTGTACAAAAAAATATACATTAATAAATTACCGTTATTTTTTTGTTTAATTGCAAGTTTTAAAATTGAAACTTGGCCACTCTCCTTAAGTGATTATCCTTAGTGTACAAATTCTTATGACGCTCACTGTATATGAAGTAAAAATAGTTTAAATAGCAATGATAATTTTAGTCTAGATAAGAAAGTGTTGAATTACAATGGTTTTATTTTTATGCCAGGTATAGAGGCAGTGTGTTGACTTATTAGACTGAAAACGAAACGAAATTTCAAAATATTCCATCGGCGACCTCCTCTTAGCAGATTTCTGGTAACAACAACACGAAATTCAAAAATATTTATTTGGCTCTCAGCAGACTTCTGCTTAAACTCTGCGAGTAAATAAAATTACATTGAAAAGCTTCTCAAAAATCTGTCATTTGGAGTCGACTTTAAACTGTATGTTCCGCCAATCATGTATAAAATTGACGCACATAAGTAGTGTGAGAAGCTAGGTCACAATCCTGACTAAAGGGTTGTAATGACCAATTGCTACAAGAGCTTAAGTTTTTGTGTTGCTTAATTCAAAGTTTCAAAAAAATATACTAATAATCCGATTAATAACGTAGATAAGGAAGAATATACTGTGTTAAGCCATTTTGGACCTTTCAGCCAGAGTTACTACCTACATAGCTACCAGAGATCAGCAATGAATCGTTTTTCCGCTACTCATAAATACTCATGCAGTTTTGTGTATAAGTATAAATCAACAGAATTGGAATTCAACTACTCTGATTCATTCGTACTCGCTACAACATTGATTTATGAGTATAAGTAGCAATGGGTATGAGTACAACGTTGACATCATACTCACAATATTCGAAATGTGTTTGATTCATACGTCTATTCATTCTGATTTATAAATTTAGAAAAATACTTATAAGCGATTTGAGTGATTCGAATCATTCATAAAAATTTACAGCCTTTGTTGTTGTTGCATATACAAACAAAGAAGAAAGGAAAGACAAAGCCAACCAGCACACAATCATCTTGTGAGTATAGTAGTGTTCGCACGCGAATCATACTTATTTTGTGCTTCGTGTAAATGTTAAGTAGAGACGAGTCGAAGTCAATAACATCATGCGTATTGTTAAGTATGAATACAACGAGTACTTCCAACTTTGAGTATGAGTAGTATGAGTATGATATCAAAATAAATATGAATGCTTATAGGTATCTGAAATTATAAGTATGACTAGAACCTACTCATCGTTTCGAATATTTATTGCTGATATCTGATACCTACCAAATCGCAGTAAGAAACATCTCCAACAAACTGAAATATGAAAAATATTTCTACGGCGAGTACGAATGAATCACAGTAGTTGAATTTTAATTCTGTTGATTCACTCATACTTAAAATTGCATGAGTGCTTATGAGTAGCGGAAAAACGATTCATTGCTGATCTCTGGTATGTATGCCTACGGATCAAAATTATATCAAGGTGTGGCCATTGTGAAAATGGCTAAAGTAGTAATCATCCACGAAGATTGTGGCCAGCTACAATAGTGATTGATTAGGAGAGTCATAGCAGGAACAAAATGGCCAAGATTAATATAATAGGACTTTCATTAGCCAAATGATAATGGAATTTTTAGCTCCAATAGGATTAAACAAAACTGGTTAGTATATGGCCAGTCCCCCTTAATTGCCTCTTGTAGCGATTAAGTTTTGTTTTCTCAGCAGTTTTCTGGCAAAGACTACAAAAAATTTCTCAAAACATCTATTGTTTGAAGTCGACTTTAAACTGTATGTCCCACCACTCATGTATAGGATTAACATACACGATATAAGTGGTCTGAGAAGCTTGATCGTATTCCTGACTGAATGGGTTGTAATGACTAGTTCTGTATGATGTTACTTACTTGGGCAGACAATCACATAAATTACTTTTTACATGGACGCTGTCTTTTAACCAGAACAGAACTGTCAAATTCTCAACTGAGTTAGAATCTTGTCGCAACACTTCCTTCCAGGCGCCTCTGTTTGTTGCGAGCCTACGCCAGTTGGCCACACCTATCGATAACAGGGCTTCCTCGATTTAGTCCTTTAAACGGATACAAGATTGTTCTCTTCGGCTACTGCCGGAGATCCCCCATCAAATACCCTTCTCGCCGGAGCATACTCCTCCACCCGAACGACATGGCCGAGCCAGCTTAGCCGCAGGATATTACTACGCTGATCAACGTCTATGTCGTTGAGAAGCTTATACCGCCCTTTATTGGATCGGATGGGCCGAAGATCTTACGTAGGATATTTCTCTAGAATACTCTCAAGGCTGCTGCATCAGTTCTTAATAGAGTTCATGTCTCTGCGCCATAAAAAAGTACGGGAAAAAATCTTATCCGTCCTAGCTGATATAAACTAGTCGGGGAGTGTTACAATCACAATTTCAAAGGAATTACGGGTTATATCTTATGAGAAATGAAAGAAGGACGCTTCGTTTAGCTGTTCATTATTCTATAATGAGGTTGTAAACCCACATCATCAATTTTATTTGCCAATGACAGAGAGGCTAGTCAACGAAGACATCTCTTATTTGGCTCATCCTTTCTTGATAGCCTAACAGAGCTATCTGTGGGAATCGATTAAATCTTGAGAAGTTTTAAGCTGGTTTTCAGGTATCATATTATAAAGGAGTCACACTATCAATATGATCTGGTATAAAAGGATTCGATTGATTAGCACTTTGTTCTTGATAGGTTTTTGCCTGATACACTAATTTGGTGCCCAAACGAGCCTCTATTCTCTTCAGCCAATCGCTGCTTTTATTATATCCTGCACTGTGGTCACGTTTTTTCTGATAAATTCAAAAAAAAAATTTTTGTTTTTCTTTGAAAAAGAGAGCCAAATTTTCTGAATTCAGTAAATAATTTGGAAATAAACAAACAACGAAAAAAAATAATTTCATTATCTAATTACTTACCCAAATGATGGGCAATATGATCATGTTCTGGCAATTCATGTGGCAACAGACTGCCCGTATGATGATAGCCAATATTGTCGATATTGTGCAAATAAAAATCATCGGCATCTGACAAATCCGTATGATGATTAATATGGTGGGCCATTATTTGATCCACATCATCCATATCATGGTTAGCAGGCGATGAATGTGATGCAGCTGCTGCCGATGCAGAGGCAGCACGCATAATGCGATGTTTTAAGCTACTAAAGGCTTTATTCACATGAAAATAGTTGATAGATGAACTACTACGACTACTACGACTACTACTACTGCTACTGTTTGTTAGGTTTTCATTTGGATTTCGTTAGTGTAGTGGTAGTAGTAAAGGTGTTAGTTGAAGTTTGTAATGTTGTTGGAAAATTTGTATTTGTTGCTGCTGCTGCTGCTGCTGCTGTACAACATACAAAAACATAACAATTAAGGCAAATTGCCACAATTAGCCATGAAATTTCCGGTTGTTTACGTTTCCGTTTCATTTTTCTACTGCATGGCAGCACTTTTTGTTGTTGTAGTTGTAGTTGTTGTTGTTGTTTGTTGGGGGTGTTGTTTTTAACTGTAAGAGTTTTTATTTTCAGCAATTTGTCAGTGTTGAAATGAAAGGAAACAAGGCGGGTTTCGGGCTGATGCTGCAGTGTCGAGTTTACATAACCAGTAGCTGTGGTGCTGGTCGCGGCTATGCCAGCGGAAGTCAGTAATTCACTTTCTCTTTTGAACATGGCTTTTAATTTATTTAAAAATTTAATTTAATTTTTATTGAATTTTATTTTTTTATTTAAAGATTTTGTTATTGTTGCTTATTTAATGGGCTTTTTTTTTGTTTGTTACTGTGTTGCATATGGAAAAACTTTTGTTTCATAATGGCTCATGTTGTTGATGAGGATTTTCTAAAATAATTTTATTTGCGGTTGCCATTATCAAACATTAATTGGTTTGTTTTTTGTTTTTGTTTTTATTTTTTATAATATTTGTATACATTAAGCACAGTTTAAAATTGTTTTTTTTTTTAATTTTTTTAATTTTTATTCATTAAAGGTTTTCCATGTTTACTGCGTTTAATGCAATTTTGTTGCCATTATTTTCAATTTTTTTTTAATTGTTTTAAACAAATTCTGTGTTAATGTTTATTTTTAATTTTTCCAACTTTCTATTCATTCGTTCCATTATGATTACATTTTAATTATGGTTGAAAAGTTTTCATTGTCCGAAGGTATTATTTTGTGTTTTTTTCTCTATAATTTAGGAAAATTTATTTCAATTGATTTTACAACCAACACATACTTGCATGGTGTTAATATACTCCCGTAATTACTTTATATATATCCCAGCCAGTATTTTTAGAAATTTTTAATTAAATTCGAGTCTTTTTTGATTCTTCTATGCGATTAAAAAGCTAGAATATGCCCTCATTTTCTGATCATAAAAGACTTTTTTAACGGGAGAAAAAAGTAACTACCCGCGACTCTTCTTAAAAACTCATTTATGAGTCATTTTCTATATTATTTTAGAGTAATTTTCGACCCTTTTTCTAGCAGTTTTATAATAATTTTTGAATCGCTTTCTGATCATTTATTAGTCTTTTTAACCTTCGTTTATGATTCTTTTTCGAGTCACCTTTCAGTCATCCGTTCAATAGCATACGAGTCTTTTATGAGTCCTTTTATTGTCATTTGTGAGTCATGTTCGTACTAATTTGTACTCGATTTTAGGTCATTCCTGATTCAAATTTGAGTCATTTATTGGTCGTATTTATAATTGTATTTTACTCTCTTCAAGTGTTTTTATTAGGCTTTCTGAGTCCTACGTTTACACTGCCGCGATTTCAAAAAGAAAGAATATTAAGTTTATATTCGTAATGTATGTATGTATATGCGCTCATTTTCTGATCATAAAAGACTTTTTAACGGGAGAAAAAAGTGACTACCCGTAACTCTTCTTAAAAAGTCATTTATGACTCATTTTCTATATTATTTTAGAGTAATTTTCCACACTTTTTCTAGTAGTTTTATAATCATTTTCTAATCACTTTCTAATCATTTATTAGCCTTATTTACCTTCATTTATGATTCTTTTTCGAATCGTCTTTCAATCATCGTTTAAATCGCATACGAGTTCTTTATGAGTCCTTTTATTGTCATTTATGAGTCATGTTCGTATTAATTTGAACGCGTTTTTAGGTCTTTTATGATTAAAATTTGAGTTATTTATTTGACATCGAATCATTTTTGAGTCCTTTTTTAATTGTGTAACTGACTAATAAGTTTTTTGATCACAAAAAGTACTCTAAAAAGACTCATCAAGGTGATTTTTTTTAAAAACAATCTTCCAAATGCTAGCTGGGATAGTATATGTATTGTTTGTTTGTTATTGTATTTATAATTGGCAGTTTTTAAAATGGATTTCTATAAACAGATTTTATTTTTAACTTGACACCAACGGAAGGACAAAATTAATTACAGGAATTAAAAATAAAATAACGAATGCAACTGTTTAAAAAAATCAATGAATCATTGCCTAGGCAACATTAACACCAAATATTGAGGCTTTTTTGGTATGCATTGGACGATCTTGTGGTCACCGTGGCTTATTATCGGTTCAAACCCCAGGTCTGACATTTCCAAATAAGCGAAATATGAAAAAATATTTCCTCTTAGCATGTGTAGCTTCCAAGCTGAACAAGAGAGATTTTGATATCAAAGCTACCACTGCCAACCTACCCACCTTCTTTCTCAGCACATATTCCTGGCAAGTAAATAAAATTTCATGAAAAATTTCTTAAAAATTTGTCCTTCGAAGTTGACTTTAAACTGTAGGTTCCACCAGGCATGTATTCAAATTATCGCACACAATATAAGTGGTGTGAGAAACTAGGTTGTAATGACTAATTACGTAAGTATTTATGTTTTGAACGTATTTTATATCTTATGTGGCTTGGAATTGTTCCAAATTTTGCAATTTTTGTTTGTTCACATACACTAAAGTAGTTGAAGATGATTTTTCAATCTAAATAAGGGCCGAATACTTCAGAATCCGTTTAGCAAACACACCAGAGAACAGCAATAAGTATTCAAAACGATGAGTAAATTCAAGTCATACTTATAATTTCTGATACTTATAAGCATTCATACTTACATATTTTAATATCACACTCATACTACTCATACACAAAGTTGGAAGTACTCATCGTATTCATACTTAACAATATGCATGACTATTGTTATGTTATTGACTTCGATTCGTCTGTACTTAACATTTTCACGAAGCACAAAATAAGTATGATTCGCGTACGAGCACTGCAATACTCACAAGAAGATCGTGTGTGTACTTTCATTTCTTTTACGTTTGTATATGCAACAACAACAAAGGCTGTAAATTTTGATGAATGATTCGAGCCACTCGAATTACTTATAAATATTATAAGTATTTCTTTAAATTTATGAATCAGAATGAGTAGGCATATGAATCAAACATATTTCAAATATTGTAAGTTTGATGTCAACGCTATACTCATACTCATTGTAACCTATACTAATAAATCAATATTGTAGCGAGTACAAATGAAAATGAATGAATGAAGAGTAGTTGAATTTCAATTGTGTTGATTCACTCATACTTAAAATTGCACGAGTGCTTATGAATAGCGGAAAAACGATTCATTGCTGATCTCTGAAACACACATCACTCTCTGTGGTCCTCCATGGTGATTTGGCAAAATCGTTCGGCTGGGTTGCCTTTAAAGGCCGTTCTGCAGTAAGTGCGGCTGAAATTCCCTTCTATTTAATTATTTTAAACTTGTATTCTAGATGATATATTATGCAGAATAGAAAAGAAGTCTTGAATAAAATAAGACTCCTCCTGTTTAGAATTACGATTTACAGTTAAAACAAAGTTTCAAATATCCATTGTTCAATGAATGATCAAATATATCCCTCGGATTTGTTCCAAATACAAAATTACAAAAGTATTCTTACAAAAATCACAAAACCTAGATACTTGTATTTTGCTTTTGCATCTGTTAACATTAAAATCATGAATAAAAGCAACAAAAACAAAACAATATAGTAAACAAACATGTTTACAAATTATAGTACTATTTAATATAACAACAAGTAAACAAAAATATACCAACAACATTACATTAATAAATGTAAACAAAGACGTTTAGATTTATAGAGATTTTGCAAAGCCAAAGCAAAGCGATGAAAATTCGCCTTCATGAACATTCTTCATACTGTTTATCGTTCCATATAAAACTCTTGGGAAACCGGACGAGTGAGTTAGTGAAGTCCAATCAGTCTTGTGTGAAGACGCGGTGTGTTTGAAAAGAGTTATCGTGGTTTGAAAATCTCCGTTACAAACATTTTTCGGAAAATTGCATAGTAATTATTATTATTGTTTATTCAAAAGGTATTAACAGAGGAATAACAGAGAAAAGCAATTGTTGTTGTTTACATCAAGTTGTGAACAGTGGTACACGGAATTGTGCGAATAATAAAGAATTTTAATTAAAACTAAAAACAAATTTTTTTATTTTATTTGCAATCTACAAGCTCATATTTTAAACGTTTTTAAAAGGTAATTTCCTCTCAGCAGATTTCTGGCAAAAACTCTGAGAGTAAATAAAATTGTCATGAAAAGTTTCTCAAAAATCTGTCGTTCGAAGTCGACTTTAAACTGTAGGTCCCGCCACTCATGTATAAAATTGGCACACACAACATAAGTTGTGTGAGAAACTGGGTAAATAATCCTAACTGAATGGTTGTAATAACTAATTATATATGTAAGCGGTAACAAATATTTTAAAACTTCTTTAATTTTCTAAACTAATATATACATATAAATTGAAATAAGTCAAACTCAATACTCAATATGGTCACTTAAGTGCACCAAAGATACAATTTCCATAATGGTTTCTATGACCGCAAAATTCATAAAATAATCACACAAAAAACTTTTCTTTTTGTAACAATTTTTAATCAATTTTAAAATTGTTCCCAATTAGCTCAGCTTTACCTCAAAGTGACAACTAAACAAACGAAATAACAATCCCTTTGGTGGTTCATATGAAACCAAAAACAAAAATTATTTTAATTTGAACATTGTGTTTGGATATTTGGCTGGAAAATGTAGCAAAAATGAAAAATATGAATAATTACCACACACAGATGTAAATGTAATCAACAAATAAAGACAAAAAAGAGCCAAAAATAGAGTACAAATATAGCTAAATACTGACTGTACGAGGGTTGATTGAAAAGTTTTATGGAACACTTTACAAATAATTTTGAGAATATTTTTAGAAATGAAAAAATACTTTTTTCTGTATTTTATTTTGATATCTGGCCTGGTGCTCGAACCCTGGCTTTATGTCTAATAAGCCAGCACACTTCCTACTAGACCACGGCGACCTCATTGATTCTCTTTGGCAAATTTGTTTCTGTAAAATCACTGTAAAGGCTTGAAGAATTTGAAAGCTTCGTATTTATTAAAACACCATCTAGAGAATGAGGTCTGGCCGATTTTGAAGCACGGTAGGCAAATATTTCCGAGCGAGTTTAATATGTCTTAAAGCTTTGTTTGAAAGCTTACATAACTGATCATTACAACTCTGCAGTCAGGATTACGAACTAGTTTCTCATGCCGCTTTATGATGGGTGTGTTAATTTTATGTATGGATAGCAGAACATACTGTCTAAAGACGACTACGAACGCTAGGCTTGTGAGAGACTTTTCATGGCAATTTTATTTACCCTCAGAGTTTTTGTTAACTGTCAACGAATGAAAATTTTTTTCATTTAATTTTTATTAAGGATGTCTGACCTAATAAGTCAAAACCCTACCGACTAGACTACGACAATAGCTTGCAAAAATATTCTTTATTTATTCTGAAGAACTTGATCTTGCCTTTCAGTTTTCATTTGTAGATGTTTCGGCCACCGGCAAGAAGCCAGAAATTGAACCTCAAAACTTTACTAGGATAAGTATATTCTCCGTAGTCCTATTTACTGAATTTCCAACGAATTGATGACAATGATGTGGTGTTTACACATTGTAATATAGATCGTCCAACTTGATGGGCTTGGTAGGTGCTTAAGAAAGATGAAATTTAGGTAGACGTTAGTTGCAGAAAGTTGAGAATTTGCTGATCTTTTCGGTAATTGGAAAGAGCGAAGATTGCATCGCTCTCTTGTCCTTTGGAAAAGAGTGGATTAAGTCTGAGTACTGCTAAAGGAGCATACATACATAATTGCTTATTACAACCCTTCGGTCTTCATAATGACCTAGCTTCTGATACCACTTTATGTTATGTGTTAATTTTTATACGTGAGTGGTGGTACCTGTAGTTTAATGTCGACTCCAAATGAAAGATTTTTGAGAAACTTTTCATGGCAATTTTATTTACTCTCAGAGTTTTTGCCAGAAATCTGCTGACAAGAAATCGAATCGAAGAAATAATTTTTGTATTTAATTTTGATGTCTGGCCTGGGACTCGAATTCTGACTTTACGTCTAATAAGCCAGCATACTACCTACTACACCACGGCGAGCTCATAAGCCAAAGAATTCACGTAAATATTGTGGGGATATATTATCAACTGTATGCACATATAAATTCCCAAAAATATAACAACAACACACAGGAGGACACACACACACATACACACATTTCCTGTTTATTTTCTCTATTTTGTTTCATCTTTTTTTTTGTTTTTTATTTTGCATATAAACAATGTGTTGCAATCTGGAAATGAACACATACATCCGGCACATAAAGAATATTGGCGTATGCATTACAGGGCACTAAAGGTATCATGAATAAGCACACAAAAACTCTCCGCACACATACACAAAAACAAAATACATATACATGCTCAAAACACAAATAAACTGTATGCACATATATACAGGGTGGCTGATATATAATGCAACAAAGTGAAGCACTATAATTTTTTAATTTTTTTTTTTTAATTTTATTGTTCAAAAGCAAAAAATATTGGAAATAACAACAAATTTTAGAATCAGTTTCGATTTGTTCAAATTGGCCACATTTGGTACGAATTATGGTCTTCAAACGGCCGACAAAGCCATCACAGGCTGCATGTAAGTGGCTCCGCGGTATTTTGGCCCATTGCCGCCGAAGCGCCGTCTTGAGATGATCGACGCTTTGGTATCTTTTAGTGAGAACCATACTCTCCAAAATTGCACAGGCGCAAAAGTCCAACGGATTGAGATCCGGAGATTTGGTGGACAATGTGCGGTATAAATGAAGCGAGGAACCTCCTTTTTAAGCCATTCTTGGTTGAAGCGTGCTGAGTGCGGTGGTGCTGAGTTCTGTTGGAAAGTCAATAGGTCTGCGGCCAAAATGTTTGTCAGCCCAGGGCTTCAACACTGTCTTTAAGATATTTTCCCGATAATATTCGCCATTTATAATGACCCCACGGGCGATGAATACGAGCGAAGAGCAACCATCGGCCGTTACGGCGGCCCACACCATTAACATCGGCGACGCTTGAGTTCTGGTGGCCAGTAACCCGATCATTTTGTTTGTTCACAAACTGCTCAATTTGGAATGGCTTCTCATCGGAGAAAACCAAATTCGGTAATTGGCCACTTTTGTGCAAGCGAAGTAACTTCTTGGCTCTTTCCAGTCAAACTTTTTTTTATCCATCGGTGAGTTCTTTCACTTTTTGGAACTTCAATGGCTTTAGTCAAAGCTCATTTTTCAATATGTGTCGCATGCGTTTCCTCGCGATATGTTCAGCTCATGAGCAATTTTTCTACAACTGCTTCGTGGATTTCGATCAAATCTGGCCTTCA
>CM025791.1:87961033-88065954 GCA_014635995.1 Sarcophaga peregrina
AATATTTTACTAGAGGTTCGAATTGCAACAGTTTGTCTTTGTCACCGTAGTCTGGTAAGTACTGTGTTGGCTTGTTAAACGAGAGGCCACAGTACAGACCTCATGTCAGACATCTACAACAAAACGAAACACAGGAAAAAAATATTTCTTCGGCGAATGACTCTCAGCAGACTTCTGGCAAAAAGTCTAAGAGTAATATATAGAAGTGACATGAAAAGTTTCTCAAATATCTATCGTTCAGAGTTGATATAAAAATTAACGCCCATAACATAGGTAGTATAAGAACTTAGTTCGTAATCCTAACTGAAGGGTTGTAATGACCAATTATGTATGTATGCATCGGAGATCAGCAATGAATCGTTTTTCTGCTGTCCATAAGCACTTATGCAATTTTGAATATGCGTGAATCAACAGAATTGAAATTCAACTACTCTGATTCATTCGTACTCGCTACAACATTGATTTATAAGTATAAGTAGCAATGAGTATGAGTTCAACGTTGAAATCAAACTCAGAACATTCAATATATGTTTGATTCATATGCCTACTCATTTTGATTCATAAATTTAGAAAAATACTTATAATACTTATAAGCGATTCGAGTGATTCGAATCATTCATCAAGATATACAGCCTTTGTTGTGTTGCATATACAAACAAAGAAAAAAGAAAAAACAAAGACAACAAGCAAAGCATACATACAATCTTCTTGTGAGCGTAGAAGTGTTCGTATGCGAATCATACTTATTTTGGGATTCGAGTAAATGTTACGTAGAAAGGAGTCGAAGTCAATAACATCATGCGTATTGTTAAGTATGAAAATGACGAGTACTTCCAACTTTGAGTGTGAGTAGTAGGAGTATAATATCAAAATAAGTATGAATGCGTATAAGAATTTGAAATTTTAAGCATCAGTCGAACCTACTCATGGTTTTGAATACTTATTTCCCAGCTCTGGTATGCATTCTCTCATCAATTCTAAAATTCAAAAAAACAATACGTATATAAGAACGATATTATAAGTCTATAGACTTAATAAAGTTACCTGTTGTCCTCCAGTCTCAGAGTCTCAAAAATCTGTCATTCAATGTCAATTCGAGTACAAAATTCACGCACACAATATGAATAGTGTGCGAAGCTAGGCCGTAATGCTGACTGAAGAATTTAATGGCCAATTACATTTGCCTGTGTATGTATAAGACGCCGTGGTCTTAGGCCCAGGTCAGACATCTAAAGGAAATTTGAAAAAATATTTCTTCGACGACTTATTCTCCGCAAATTCTGTCAGGAAATATTTCTTAAAACTCTGTTGTATGAAGCAGAGATCAGCAACGAGCATTCAAAACGATGAGTAGATTCAAGTCATACTTAGAATTCATTCATACTTATTTCAATATGATACTCATACTACTCATACTTAAGGTTGGAAGTACTCCACATATTCATACTCAACAATACGCATGATGTTATTGACTTCGACTCCTCTCTGCGTAACATTTACACGAAGCACAAAATAAGTATGATTCGCGTACGAACACTACTATACTTACAAGAAGATTGTGTGTATACTTTGCTTGTTGTCTTTCCTTTCTTCTTTGTTTGTATATGAAACAACAACAAAGGCTGTAAATTTTGATGAATGATTCCTGAGTCACTCAAATGACTTATAAGTATTATAAGTATTGTTCTAAATTTATGAATCAGAATGATTAGGCGTATGGATCAAACATATTTCGATGTTGTAAGTTTGATGTCAACGTTGTACTCATACTCATTGCTACTTATACTTACAAATCAATGTTGAAGCGAGTACGAATGAATCAGAGTAGTTGAATTTCAATTCTATTGATTCACTAATACTCAAAATTGCATGAGTGCTTATGAGTAGCGGAAAACGATTCATTGCTGATCTCTGGTATGGAGTCAAATTTAAACTGTAGATCCCGCCAAACATGAAATTATGAAATTAATTATGAAAAGCTGATGGGTGAATAATTCCATACCCATGTGAAGGGTCGTCAACCTTTACTAACTATTGTATGCTGCGTCATATGTGTCATATTTAAATATGCATGAATAAGCAAAAAAGAAGCCAAAATAAAATAAAAAAAAGAAATTTTTTTTTGCAATTTAAATAATAATAATAAAAGAATGAAAATTATAAATTAAATATTAAAATATTATTTTGTTATAATTTTTATCATTCAACTGTTGTGCTTGCATATTTATTTACTTGTTAACAAAATATGCCGTAAAAATATTCCATAAAATAATTTATTCTCCCAGTCTCTGTCACTCACTCTCTCTCTCTCTCTCTCTTAGTTTATTTGTCATGTATTATATCCTTTCATATGACATTCCTTTTTTCCCTATTTTTTTGTGCTTTTGCATGCAGTACAAACTATTTGTCATTTGTGTCAACCATACACACATACATACATACATACATACACACATACATACATACATTCATACATAGTCCGAACATGTTTAAATTAAAACATTTATTGTACTGTACTCGTACAGGATTTTTTTCGAATTCTTTTTCCGTCTTTTTTTCTCTCGCTTTTATTTCAATGTGTTGTTATTTTTGTCGTTGGATTTTATTTTTAAGGTCATATTCCCAGTTGTAAAGATTTTATTTTTTTAAAATAAAAATTTTCCTTTTTCTGCTTTTTTTGTTGACATATTTATGCGAGCACTGAAAAGAGAAAATCGACTTGCTTGCATGCAGTTCTACTGCAACTTTATTTTCATTAATTTTTGGTTCATTTTTTAAAGTGCAGTCGGCAGCAGTATGACTGCATTTATGCTGTTAAATATTTAAATTTACAATAATAAAGGCCGTACAAATATATTGTCAAGGGGAGTAAGAAAACCGCGAAAAAAAAAGTTTACTCGACAGTAACATCCAGAGTGTAGTAAAGCTTCTGTACAGTGGTTGAAAAATAACTAAAAACGTTAAATTGTTTTTCCATGTGACGTTGTTTTGCAAGTCGCCGTAGTCTAGTAAGTAATGTATTGGCTTCTTATTACATTTAAGACCCGAGTTTAAATCCCCGGTCAGACATCAAAACGAAAATATTTCTTCGGCAACTTTCTCTCCGTAGATTTCTGGCAAAACTTCTGGTGCTAAATAAGTTTGTCATGAAAAGCTTCTCAAAAATCTGTCATTTGGAGTCGACTTTAAAATGTAAGACCCGCTATTCATATATAAAATTGACACACACAACATAAGTGTTGAGAGAAGCTTGGTCGTAATCTCGACTGAAGGGTTGTAATGATGAATTATGTATGTATGTATGTATGTTCTCTTTAAGGACGTTTAAAATCAGAGGTACATTAAGATACTCCTTCAAATTATTTTTGATACCTGATTCGTAAAGATCTCATTCAAAGTTTACTTATATAATTGATCATTTGAACCCTTCAGTCAGGATTACGACCTAGATTCTCACACCATTCATGTCGTGTGCATTAATTTTATACATGTGTGGAGGGTCCTACAGTTTAAGTACGACAAACACTAATACGACAATAAGACTTGGCGCTTCGAGGGCATGGAAGTATAGTAGCCATGCTATAATCTGGGTATGAATGTATTCATCTTCTACACAACACCCGAGCTCGCTTTAGATCCTGGTTTTGCAGCTAAGATACTAAAGTACACCGGTTTATACCTTCCAGAAAATGAAAATACAAAATTGGATGAGAAATCTAAACAAAGTTTAGATTTTTGTTTCAGGACCGCGATATTGAAAGTAAGCCATAGGTACGACTGATAGGCATTCTTCTACAGAGGAGCATACAAATGTTGACAAGCAAAGTTCTTTCATTCATTTGCAAAATAACAGCCCTATCCGACCTGATATTGTTGTAGCCAGAATAAAATTTACATTCGAAGCCACCATTGTTTAGTGAACACTGTGTTGGCTTATTAGATGAGAGTCCGTGATTTAAATCCCTGCTCTAAGATCTCAATTATAATAAAATATGAAGAAAATATTTTTCTAGGGACTTCCGCAAAGTTCTGAGAATAAATCAAATTGCCACTAAAAGTGTCTCAAAGCTGTAGTTCAGAGTCGACATTAAACAGTGGGTTCCAACGCTCTTTTAATAAAATAACACTCTTTAAATAATTTAACACACACTACATGGAAGTTGTGAGAAACTGGATTGCTAATCCTAACTAAAAGGTTGGAATAAAACGATCGGAACGGAATTTAAACTGCAGGGCCCGCCTCTCATGCATAAAATTAACGTACACAGCACAAGTTATGTGAGAAATTAGGCTGAATGCCTATACAGGGTGGCTGATATGTATTGCAGCCAACTTCAGGTTGTTATCATTTGCAAACCGCTCGTCTGACAGCTGACAGATTTATTCCAGTGATAGTTCATTTTATCATTTACAAGCTTATAAAATCATTTTGATCTATTGCATTCAGAAAAAAATTATTCGTGATGGAATTCAAGCGTGATAGTGTAATTGCTTTATATTTGGCTGGAAAACCACAGGTGGCTATCGTTAGAGCCCTCCAGCATTTAAATGTGAATAAATCTTTTGTTTCTCGTACCATTGCTCGTTGCCGTGATACTGGCAGTGTTACATCGCACCAAAAAAGTGGACGAAAAATAACGATAAGAACACCAGTAATGATCCGAAAAGTGAAGGTCAGATGTGATCGAAATCCACGCCGCATTGGTAGAAAAATTTCTCATGATTTGAACGAATCGCGAGAACGGATTGCAACACATATTGAAAAATAAGCTTGGACTAAAGACATTCAAGTGCCAAAAAGTGTAAGAGCTCACCGATTAACAAAAAAAAAGTTAGACTAGAAAGAGCCAAGGAACTACTTCGCTTGCACGAAAGTGGCCAATTACCGCATTTTGGTTTTCTCCGATGAGAAGCCCTTCCAAATTGAGCAGTTTGTGAACAAATAAAGTGATCGGGTTTACTTGCCAAAGAGGTCAGCTGAAAATTTACACCAGAACCAGAACACAAACGCCGCCGATGGTAATGGTGTGGGCCGCCATAATGGCCGATGGTCACTCCCCCCTCGTGTTAATCGACCGTGGGGTCAAAATAAATGCCGTATTTTATCGGGAAAATGTCTTAAGACAGTGTTGAAGCCATGGGTAGACAAACATTTCGGCCACAAACCATTTCGTCAACCAAGAATGGCTTAAAAAGGAGGTTTCTCGCTTTATTTCCACCTCACAATGGCCACCAAAATGTCTGGATCTCAATACGTTGGACTTTTGTGCCTGGGTTATTTTGGAGAGTAAGGTTCCTACTAAAAAATATCAAAGTGTCGATCATCTCAAGACGGCGCTTAGCCGGGAATAGGATAAAATACCGCAGAGCCACTTTCGTATAGCCTGTGATGGCTTTGTCGGTCGTTTGAAGGCCATAATTCGTACCAAAGGTGGCCAATTCGAAGAAATCTAAACTGATTCTAAAATTTGATATTATTTCCAGCATTTTTTGCTTTTGAACAATAAAATTAAAAAAAGTTAAAAAAATACTCTGTTGCATTATATATTAGCGAACCTGTAGTGAGCAACTAAGTTGTGTTAAAACGGGATCAAATAATCTTTGTCATTGGGATAGTTGTCAAATCGACCTTAACCTTACATAAATACATAATTAGTCGAATACATACCTTCAGTCGGAATTACGCCCTAGTTTCTGGACCTTTACTTTAGCCAATGTTAAATCCACTAGGCTACTGCGACAACATAAAATGCTTTAAAAAAGGTAGAAATATACAGTCAAACAAGATAGTTTCACAAACATAAAGCAAACAGATAAACAAAGAAACGTAGAATCAGGAAATTAACCGCACCTGAGAAGTTGCTTGTTGCTGAACAGACTACCGAAAATCAGCCAAAATTTTTTTCAGCCTTGAGTTCAGTGTTAAATCTAAAGATTGTTGTTATGGTTTCGTATTTTAATACTGCAAACATACTGTGAAAATTTTATTAAATTTTACTTTAACTGCATCAGTGCTCTCACAGTATAGTATCACTTGGTTTTTATTGACACCACATGTCTTGTGTAGTTATATTGACATGTTGTTGTTGTTTTATCATGGATTGCGTAAAATATGTTGTAAAATATTTAAGGCAATAACCTCAATAACACAACTAAGCGTATAAAAATAGAAACACAAGACTACACTTAAAGTGTTTATTTAACAAGAGAGATAGATCCTTAAACAACAATAACTTATAAATTATGGGCTTCCTTTTGCAATTTCTTTTTTTTTTATGGGGAACATAAAAAACGCCAAATTTTTTCTTTCTTTCTTTCTTTTTTTTTGTTTAAGTATTTCTATGTTTTATAAATCAAAATTTTATTATGCCAACAATTGATTTTTCAGCTGGTTCTTCCGCTGGTACATACAGGCAAAGGAAAAAGTTTACATACAGTGGGGTTTTTTATAGCTTTACGAGCTAAAGGTTGGAAAATCTTCGAAAGACATTATTAGCCCGGCCTACCAATGTGCACGATTCGCCGCAAGACTTACTCTCAGCTTGCTAGACGCATACATACTAAAACCAACCTAGTTCGTCACACTTTCATCCATTTGCCCCCAGGGGACCACAATCAAGTATTACTTCGGGGATGAAATTCAGCGTATGATGCCTTTCAATTCCGTTGACCTTGCTCTCTCAACCATTCTTTGCTGCGGCAATAACTTCCTTGCGAAAACGTATACTTAACATCATGTTAACTATCTTATAGGGCATTGCCTGAAATCCTATTGTTCTCTCCAGGCAATTTCGTTGAATATCATATCGCGGGCAAGTATAAAAAACATGCTCCGCCGTCTCCCTTTCATTACGGCATTCTGGGTATGCCTCATCCAAGTCATGACGAAAGTTATAGAGATCAGCCCTATAACATCCACGGCCCGTCAGCAACTGTGTCATGTGAAAGTTCACCTGACCGTGTCTTCTTTTAGTCCATACTCCTATGCTCGGTAAGAGTCTGTGGATCCATTCCTCCTTTGGAGGAATTGGACCAGTCCTACTGCCATCTACCCATAGCATCTTCAGTTAGTTGAATAGGGTTCGAAAAATCTGTCCCCCTCTTTACGTCATATTTCTCTCTCTATTTCCATTACTAGCTTCAGGGGCATCATCCCCGCAATCACTAACGCTGCATCAGTAGACACCGTTTGGAAGACAGAAATCACCCTGAGAGCTGATCTCCTGTAGGCTGCTTCTATTCCTGCTCTATAGGTCCTCTTCTCCATAGCATCAGCCCATACAGGGCCTGCATATAAAGCAATCCCTGTCACTACCTTCATCAGTAGCCGTCTCCTCTGCTGTCTTGGGCCTACTAAATTAGGCAATAATCGGGCAAGTGCACATGCCGTCGCCGCACATTTTTGGCCGATGTACGACAGTACGACAGGTGTTCCCTAAACGTGAGCCTGTTGTCAATTATCACTCCCAGATATTTAATCACCTGTTTTGATGATATGTGCTGGTCACCTACCGTTATAGTAATAAATTCCATCTTCTTCCTACTGCTTACAAGTAATACATCCGTTTTGTGATCAGCTAGTTTGAGACCTATTTCCGTGATCCAGCTCCTGACTATGTTAACCGCAGTGTTACATGTTCTCAGCAATACATCCAGAAATTGTCCCCTTATCACAAGGGCAATATCGTCGGCGAAACCAATGATTTGTGTACCTCTAGGGAGTCCAAGCCTCAGTACATCATCATACATCATACATACAGCGGCGTATGTATTTTGTTTGTAGTTTTCTAATGATTACTAAATGTTATGTTTTCATTCTACAATTTAGGAAGTTTACATATAGTGGTGTATGTAGACTTTTTTCTTTGACTGTATATTGGCAATATAAAGCCGTAGAGAAAAGAAGGGGAAAAAGTGAAATTTTCGAACAAATTTTGTATTATTTTTCGATTTTTCTATTCTGTCTAAATAAACTTGAAAAAAAATGCTTCAAAATGTGGCCTATGTACACATTGCTTCCCTTAGTTTATTTGTTTTGTTAAACAATTCTTTAAAACACATTCTTTTTTTTCATTTCTGATCATCAGCCATAGTATAGTCATCCATTTATAGCCCATCATCGTCATCATCATCATCCAAATTGAATTATTTATTTGTTATTGCAACACAATTTTGCCAAAAATGAAAGGAAAAAAAATTCATGGGTTGGCATAAATTTGCTCAATACCCACTCATACATGTGATAGAATGCCAGTCAAATAAAATAAGAATCAAAATTCAATTGATGTCTGACAGAGGACAAAGGGAAACATTTCAAATATTTCAAGCATCAATTTTCTAATTGATGAAATTAGTTTTCATAAAAATGTATTTAAATTCTAATCATCGTACATAAGATAACAAAATTTTAATTTACTTTCAGAGTTTTTAACAGAAATCTGTTGAAAGGAACTCGTCGAAGAAATATTAATTTTTGATATTTCGTTTAGAAGATGCAGGCCGTGGCCTTACTAATACTTCCTGGACTGTAGCGTCTTCATACCTAAAATATATTTATATTAACCCATTAACACCGAATGGGTAGAAAAATACCCAAAAAAAAGAAGTTTTTTTAAAAAATTCTATCTTGACCCAACTAAACGAAAGCCCAAACTTTTCTTTAAGAACGAATAAAGAAGACATAGAACGATTTAAAAAAAAATTAGTAAGGCATGATATTCATATATTTTGGCTGACAGAAGAAAGGTCAAAGGTTACGGATTTTTCAAAATCAAAATTTTATAGAAAGAACTTCTGTGGAATATGGCTGGAGGATATTCTCAAGAAAACCTCTAGATGCCATTTCATATAATATATCTTCTATCCAATAAAAATACTTTCACTTAAATTGGTCTACTTACCTAAGCTACAGGTGCGATTAAATGACATGGATACCCACTTAGGGATTGGTGAAATATTTTTTATAAAACTTTTAAAAATTAATTTCAAATAGAAACTTTAAATGATTTATTTTTCTCTCTTCTTTTATATTTTTGATAGTTCCGGCATGAAATTGTGCAAAAGAATCCCTTGGAAGCCCCTATTCAAACTGTATTTTGCACAACCGTACTCTATTTTCCCACCACATTGCGAACAACGACTGCGTTTTTCAATTTTATCAATCATGTGGTCAAATTTGTCAAGGTGTTTTGCCATTTGCTGTGCATTTGCGACAACTTTTCCATTACGGCGTCAATTTTCACGATTTTTACCTATCGCTTCAACAATTCTAACCCGAAAATCGAGTTGCCTCAGGGGTGGCAAACCTTCCCATCAACTGCATAAGCAGAGTAGTTTCCATGCGTTTACCATACCTAAGTCAATAGCGTTAATGAGTAACGGCCAATACCACTATTTTTCGCGGACTCGCTTACGATATTTGTTAATGTAACATTATATAGACTTGGAACTAAAATATTCTCTAATAGCCGTAGTACCACGTTTTCTCCAAGGCCGTAGTCAGCCTTATTTTTAGAAGAAGCGCCAGCATAGGGGATTAAGGAATGACAATATCCTGTCATAGAAGCCAACTCTCACGATTTGTAGCCAAATGGCGACCATAATATGCGATCATCTGTTCATCCTTATAAAGACTATGGGAAAATATGCCAAATTGTATGAACTTTTTATTCAAAGCATTGTTTAATGGAGTAATTTTGCCAAATTTATCATTCTTGTCAAGATTATTATTGCCACAAATACGTATATTTTTATTAAAACTCACAAATTAGCTTAACTATGTTGTCTAGATGCCATATAACAAAGAAAAAAAATTTTATTTTAGAACACACTTATGCCGAAGTGGGTAGGAAAATACCCATGCCCTACAGAGGCCCTTACGGCACCTAAAAAAAATATAAAAATCTTCATATCAATAGAAATACTCCAAATACTGTTTGTGCCAAATTCCACCGAAATCGGTCAACGGATTCTAATTCCTATTAATTAATTATTGAAGAATTCCTATTTGAAGAAGAAACATTTCTCATTATATTGGCTTTTAATGAGAAAATTTGTTATCCTTTATACATATACGTACGATGAACACTCTCTAGCTTCCAATTTTTCCTTTCTTTTTCTTATTATCACCAATCTGCAGAGATTGGCACCACGTTGAGAATGGTGTGTTTTGTAACGACAATAGGTTACGGTAGAAGAAATAGAAAAGTAAAGTGTGATTTATTAGCTATTATCCTTTTGGCAACACTGGTTTAAATAGCTCACGCACGTTTCGTGTTTTGTTTCACTGTCAAACATCTTCAGTTTGGTCTATAATTTAATTATGAATCGTCTTTCAAATGAACAACGTTTGCAAATCATTGAATTTCATTATCAAAATGCGTGCTCTGTTAAGAAAGTTCATCGCGCGCGCTTCTTCCATTTTATAGTCATTTTGGTCGACCCACTGAAGCGGCTATTCGGGCTATTGTGTCTAAATTTCGCATCAAATTTACATTGTTGGATATTAAACCACCAACACGCTTACATAGAGTGCGAACTGAAGAAAATATCGCAGCTGTAACGGCCAGTGTTAATGATCGGCCATTAATTATCAATTCGTCGCCGTTCGCAGCAATTGGGCCTCTGTTACTCAACAACGTGGAAAATTTTGAGGAAGGATTTAGGCGTGAGCCTTTCAAAATATTGTGACTATATTTCTCACTAAATTACATTGTTGGACATTAAACCACTAACACGCCGTCCTGTTGAAACCACATATCATTTTCGTTTAGACCATCCAAAAAAGCAGTTGTTTTTCAACCAACAATCTCAAATCCACATCAAATAGTGACTGTTTCGTGTAGCATTTCAGGTAGTTTTATTGATTTATTTGAGGTAAGGCCACAGTTCAAGCCCCACGACAGACATCTCCAATAAAATGAAATATAAAAAAAAATATTTCTTCAGCAACTTCTGAGAGTAAATAAAACTGTCATAAAAAGTTTCTTAAAAATCTGTAGTTTGTCGCCGTGGTCTAGTAGGTAGTGTGTTGGCTTATTAGACAAAAGACCCGAGTTCGAATCTCAGGTCAGACATCAAAACGAAAATTTTAAAATAATTTTTCGGTGACTTCCTCTCAGCAGATTTCTGGCAAAAACTCTGAGAAGTAAAAAATTACCATGGAATACTTCTCAAAAAATGTGTCGTTCGGAGTCGACTTTAAACTGTAGGTCCCGAATTAACGCACACAACATAAGTGGTGTGAGAAGCTAGGACGTAGTACAATGGGTCAGTTCGACCACCGAGTACTGTACTTGTCAGAATTGACAAGTACACGTCCTAACCTAACCTAATCTGTAGTTTGGAGTCGACTTTAAACTGTAGGTTCCAACACTAATGTATAACATTAACCCACAGCCATTCTATTAGAGTACTATGTGCAGAACAGTAAAAAAAACTAATGGCTGTTCAGAATTCGTAGTATCTTCTATCTCTACCTAGGAACAGAGCTTTCTGTGAATATTTACTCAATGTAAGGCTAAACATCAGTTGCCGGGCTGTGTCCAATTTCCCTATGATGTTAGGGGCTTATGTTATCATCTCTGTGGAGCATGGCTTAAGAGTCCAGAGGTTTCCTGTTTTCCTTAACACGAATAACAAGTTTTAAGTTTGAAAAATATTTAAGTTTTCCAAAAACCCTTTATACATGTTAACGTATTCATACTATATAGCCCTTTAATCAAAAATTTCAATCACTGCCACCATAAAGAGAGAGTGTCTGGCTACCATTTGCCACAGGCTGCTTCAATTGTTTCATGTTAACATTTGTAAAAATTTTTATGCTGTTGTTACAATATTTTACACAAAAAAACAACAATAAAAAAGGAAACGAAATAAAAGTAAAAAAAAAGAAACAATTTACTATCGGCCTTTTAAAAAGAACCAACAAATATTTGCTATCGATAAAGCAAGAAACACAATGAAAAAAAAAATTACAAATAAACTGTACATGGATTTTTACATTGCATATATACATACGTATGTAACTTGTGTTTTTCGATTTTGTGGAAAAAAAAAATTGGTTTTGAAAGATATTTTGATTTGAAATTTATTTGAGAGCCTATGAGCCAACAAAGTGAATAAAAGAAAATGAAATTTTAAAACACAACACCAGACAATAAAACAAACAAGGGGGCTTTTAAAAATGCCTATCACACGGAAGAAAGGATTACAATGCAACGGAAAACATCGATAACTCACTGATAAAATATGACCAGTTGTTCTTTAAAAAAAAAAATATTGTTAAAGAAATTACATTTCATGTGTACATTTTTATGTACATTTGCCGAAACTCTTGTAAAATAACGTTTTTACCTTCTAAAAACGTTTAAAATATAAGCTCATAGATTGCAAATAAAGTTAAAATAAAATTGTATTTAGTTTTAATTACAATTCTTTATTATTCGCACAATTTTGTGTGCCACTGTTCACAACTTGATGTAAACAACAACAATTGCTTTTCTCTGTTATACCTCTATTTATACCCTTTGTATAAACAATAACAATTACTAAACAATTGTTCGACAGACCTTTGTAGAGCGGACATCTTCAAAATACGATTACTTTCTTTAAACACACCGCATCTTCACACAAAGCTAACTGAACTTCAATAACTCAATCGCCTGCTTATCCTTGCCTTTTACAGGGCGGCTGAACCAACATCAGATTATTATCATTTGTAAACCGCTCGAGCACAGTACCGCTTCGTCTATGATTGTTTTAATCCTCTGAATCCCTACAGGGTGGCTGATATGTATTGCAACCAACTTCAGGTTGTTATCATTTGTAAACCGCTCGTCTGACAGCTGACAGATTTATTCCAGTGACAGTTCATTTTATTATTTACAAGCTTACAAAAGCATTTTGATCTATTGCATTCAGAAAAAAAGTTATTCGTGATGGAATTCAAGCGTGATAGTGTGATTGCTTTATATTTGGCTGGAAAACCACAGGTGGCTATGGTTAGAGCCCTCCAGCATTTAAAAGTGCATAAATCTTTTGTTTATCGTACCATTGCTCGTCACCATGATACTGGCAGTGTTAAATCGCATCAAAAAGTGGACAAAAAAAAACGGTAACAACACCAGAAATAATCCGAAAAGTGAAGGCCAGATTTGATCGAAATCCACGCCGCAGTGGTAGAAAAATTGCTCATGAGCTGAACATATCGCGAGAACGGATGCAACGCATATTGAAAAATGAGCTTGGACTAAAGCCATTAAAGTTCCAAAAAGTGCAAGAGCTCATCGATTAACAAAACAAAGTTAGACTGGGAAAAAGCCAAGGAGTTACTTCGCTTGCACGAAAGTGGTCTGTTACCGAATTTGGTTCTCTCCAATGAGAAGCCATTCCAAATTGAGCAGTTTGTGAACAAACAAAATGATCAGGTTTACTTGCCAAAGAGGTCAGCTGAAAATTTACACCTGCGACTGGCCACCAGAGCCCAAGCGCCGCCCATGGTAATGGTGTAGGACGCCGTAACCGCTGATGGTTGCTCCCCGCTCGTATTCATCGACTATGGGGTCAAAATAAATGCCGAATATTATCGGAAAAATGTCTTAAAGACAGTATTGAAGTCCTGGGCAAACAAACAATTCGGCCACAGACCATTTCGTCAACCATGAGTGCCTTAAAAAGGAGGTTTCTCCACCGCACAATGGCCACCACAATCTCCGGATCTCAAACCGTTAGACTTTTGTGCCTGGGGCATTTTGGAGAGTAAGGTTCTCACTAAAGAATACTAAAGTGTCGAACATCTCAAGACGGCGCTTCGCTGGGAATGGTTAAAATCGCCCCAGAGCCACTTTCGTGCAGCCTGTGATGGCTTTGTCGGCCGTTTGAAGGCCATAATTCGTACCAAAGGTGGCCAATTCGAAGAAATCTAAACTGATACTAAAATTTGATGTTTGATTTCCAACATTTTTTCACTTTTAAATAATAAAATTAAAAAAAAAATTAAAAAATATAACGCTTTACTTTGTTGCATTATATATCAGCCACCCTGTAGATTAGTTAAATAAATTTAAATTAAGAAAACAATGCTACCTCCTGGCTACTATTGAATTTATCTTTACTTAGTGCCACAATTTACACTTTAGAAAATAGATCGACGGCTTCCTTTGAATATGGATTTAAGATTGATTTATTTTTTAAAAAATTTTTCATATTTATTTCCGTATTTTATTTATTTTTAAAATTTTTTTAATATTAATTTTATTGTTATTTTCCATTGGAAAAAATAAATTTTTTACTGAAAATATTTATTTGTTTGGAAAATAATTCATTTTTTATTTATCATTTTCATACATATTTGTCATGTTATAAACGTATTTTTTTAATAATTAAACAAATATGTGTCAATGCAGAATAAATTATGGCGACAAAATCGGTTGAGAACAGAATAAACAATATAACCCAGCAAAATTTTTAATTTAACTTTGAAATTTAAACATTTCTTAGTTTCCAACATGTAAATCTAATTCTCGAAATTTCGATTCCAAATAAAAGCCATTTGATTCCTGCAGGATCTCTAGGTTGTCTTACTTACATATTTATTTCGTCATTACAACTCTTTGTCAGGATAACAATTATGTTCTCACACTTAACTCAACCTCTTGGGTGTATTAATTATACTTATGAGTGGCGGGATCTACAATCTAATGTCGACTCGACAGTTTTTATTAGAAAACTACTGTCATAAGCTAATAAGCCAATGCACAACCTACTAAACTTCGACATTTAGTTCAATTTAGAGGGTATTTTAAATGGGCACTGCCTGATTTGAGACCGTAACTGTCATATGTGTATATAGCATAATGATCATTGTCAACGCATTAAGTGAGAGGTCAGAAATGTAGTTACCCGGACCTTTTTAAGCGAAGCCACAATGCCAACGGTTAGTCTAGTAGGTAGTCTGTTGGCTTATTAGACGTACAACCAGGGTTGGAGCCCAAGGCCAGACATGAAAATAAAATACAAAAAAAGTATTTCTACAGCGATTTCCTCTCTGCAGAATTCTGCCAAAAACTCTGAGAGTAAATAAAACCTGCCATGAAAAAGTTTCTCAAAAAATTCTGTCGTTCGGAGTCGATTTTAAACTGTAGATCCCGACACTTAAGTATAAAATTAACACACACACACACCACATAAGTAATGTGCGAAACAATGTCAATAATCCTGACTGAAGGGTTGCAATGACCAATTACACTCTGCGGCTAATAACATAGTGTAGGTTGTGAGTTTTGTTGAGTAGATTTCATAAATATTTTTTTTTATATTTCTCGAACCCTCCAAACTTTTTTTATTTGACAAAATCTGTTTTTTTAGACTTTACGCGCAAATTTCTAGATTACTCAAACATTTCTGACACGATTTCCAAAATTTAGATCTTGTTGGAAAGGGAAGAGATGGAGTTTTAAAACGGTATACATATATTTATTCTACGGCTTAATATGTTGAGAGATTTGATGAGGTAAACTTGAAAAATGTGAATTTTGTTCATATTTTCTCAAGTTTGTCCGTTCATAGTAACAAACTTTTCTTAAATAAAATGAAATAGGTGATAACATTCTGAAAGTCTATTATCTTCGGAAGAGATTGAGTCATCACTTGATCAAATCGGACAAAAATTGCCGTAGTTATTGTTTGAAGAGTCCAACAGTCGAATGATATTTTTTATATATGTCATCCCATCAAATGAACTTTTACTTCACGTCAATTCACGTTTGCACGACTTCCAGAATCGGCTAATATTTATGTGTTCTACAAATATTATTATTTCTCTTTGCGCAAACTTTGGCCAATTTCTGGTGGTAGCTCAAACTTGGAATTGCCACATTTTCTGATAAACAATTAAGATCCATCAAAAATTCTGAAAATTTTTGAAGTTAAAGTTCATTTGATGAGATGACATATATAAAAAATATCACTCGACTGTTAGACTCTTCAAATTATAACTATGGCAATTTTTGTCCGATTTGATCAAATGATAACTCAATCTCTTCCGAAGATAGTAGACTTTCAGAATGTTATCACCTATTTCATTTTGTTTACGAAAAGTTTGTTACTATGAACGGACAAACTTGAGAAAATATGAACACAATTCACATTTTCCAAGTTTACCTCATCAAATCTCTCAGCATATTAAGTCAAATAAAAAATATATGTATACCGTTTTAAAACTCCATCCCTTCCCTTTCCAACAAGATCTAAATTTAGGAAATCGTGTCAGAAATGTTTGAGTAATACAGAAATTTGTACGAGAAGTGCAAAAAAACAGTTTTTGTCAAATAAAAACAAGTTTGAAGGGCTCGAGAACCTACACTACGTTATTAGCCGGGTGTATTTAATTTTTTTTATATTTTTTCGCAGAGTGTAATTGGTTATTGGAACCCTTCAGTCAAAATTATTGACTTGGTTTCTCAAATAAGACAAGTTTGGAGGGTTTGAGATATATAAAAAAGGTATTTTTGAATTCTACTCAGCCAACTGAACAACGTGGACTGTGTAGTTACTTGTAACTTGAAACGGAAGCAAGAGTTTTTGGTTCCAGAATGAATATTTCAAGCATTAGCAAGAAACTAGCGAGTATATGCAGAGAGGAAATCGATTTTAACAAAAGATGTGCTCAATATAACTTGGATAAAAGGTACAAAAGTCATGACTAAGTAAAACTAACTTACATTCGAGTACTCGGTTCTTATGAGATGGGATTGTATAGGATTTTTTTTTTTTTTTGTTTTTCTTTTGCTATAAAATTATGTGGGTTTTCTTTATTTTGTATGTTTTTCTGTGAAAACTGTTTACAGAATATACTGCTACATGTATGAGCATATAAATAAAAATCAAAAAATATATTTTACATACAATGCCACCCATTTGCCTGCCCTTCCTCGTTATTGAAAGCAGATCTTATAAATCACTTTGCCTTTTATGCATGATAACCTATCATATCAATATTATATTAATATGGGGTTTATATATGCATATATACAGTTGTGTTCAAAATAATAGGAGTGCCCTTCATTTAAAAGTAAAGTTTAAAATTAAGAAAAATAAAAAACTAAATATCAAACTTTTTTATTTCATATTCTAAGCTTTTACTACTCAATTATTTAATTAAAATTATAAAAACAAAAAATATTTCATGTAAATAAAGCTGAAACTCAAAATTAATTGTTCAAAATAATAGGAGCGTTAGCACACAAGCTAATAATCTTTAAACGAAAGGCACAAAAGTTTGATATTATCTTAGAACAGTAAACCTATTTTAGTATTTGGTTGAATAGCCTTTGTTTTTAATGACTTCAGCTTATCTATGAGGCATTGAGTCAATAAGATCTTGTCATCCGTTTAAAGGAATTTGATGCCACGCATCTGCACACTGTGATCCATAGTTCTTCTGCATTTGAAGGTTGTTTCTCTGCAGCATAATTTTTAGCATCTCCTTACAGATGTTCTAAGGGATTAAAGTCAGGAGACTAAGCTGGTCATGCTATAATCTTTACTCCATTAACTTGAAACCATTCATTTTCCAATTTACTAGTGGGTCTCGTTTTATTATCTTGTTGGAATATCCATTTTAGAGGCGTGAAATATGGTAATAGCACTTCTCTCAAAGTGCTGACATAGACGTTCTTATCCATTATGCCACTATTTGGATGTATTGGCCCCTACACCATTCTATGAAGAGCTTTTCCATATCATTAGTTTAGCACCACCATGTTTAACTGTCTTTCTTTTATGTAAACTGAGCATTGTATTTGGTGTTGGGCAGAGGTATAGCATACTGTCTAGACCCAGTGCCTGGTGCCCAAATAAAACAATTTTGTTTTCGTCGATCCTTATTATATCTCTCCATTTTGCTTCGGGATATTTGATATGTTCTTGGGCAAACTTTAAGCGTGCTGCTACCTGTTTTTTTTTTTTTTATAAAAACCAACACTTAGGGGATGGCCCCTACTCCTGCAGCGCATTGTGTAGGTTTAGGAAAATAGGTTATAGGAAGGTGGAAAGAGGGAGTAGTGTTTGGGGACACTTGATTTAAATCATTCAACAAGCGAGCAGTGCGGGCAAAAAATGAATTCTCCCTGTAATGCATTGTGGGGTTCATTGGACAATCAACCACAAAAGGATCTGCTCTGCGGGAAGCTCGAGTACCACGTAAAAATATGTGATTATCGCGCGAAACACACCCCACATTGCGACGATGCTTCAAAGAATCAATAGAATTGGATACCCTACTGTCATTAATAAGCACCTTCGCCATCTCCTGTACGCACTCGAGAAGCTTTAAAATATACTTTGATGCACCGGCCCATACATAAGAGTTGTACTCCATCCTGGTTCGGATAAAGATCCTGTAAATAGTAAGAAGGTCGGATGGAGTGAAGTATTTTCTGCACCGTTTTAAAAAACCAAGGCACTTGAATGCTTCCTTCGACACTCGAAAAATGTGATTGTTCCAATGAGCCTTACAACTAATTCTCATGCCCAGAACATCAAGAGCATCCGCCTCCACAATATTTGCATTACCCGTAGATACAGATGACAGAACACCAGTGCCAGTATCACGCCGGTGTGTCACTGGGCCTTGCGTGCATTGAAATCGACCCTGTTCGCGCAGCCCCAGAGATTGTTATCAGGTCACCTGTGAGTGCGTCATTCATGTTCGACCTCCTTGCCCTAATCTCCAAAACGCTCGGCCTCCGATCAAATGAATATGAATGACAAATTTTGCTATCATCCGCAGAAGAGTAAATAGGTTTCGAAGTAATAGAAAGAAGATCATTGAGAAAAATAAGAAAAAGAGTAGGAGAAAGAGCAGAGCACTGCGGTACCCCTGAATTTATACTGAACTCGTCGGAAAAGACGCCATCTATAACCGCTCTAATAGTGCGATCTTTGAGAAAGCTCGATATAAATCGAGAGAAGTGATTACCGACACCAAAAGCAATTAACTTCGATACTAGAGGCGCCTGCCAGACCCTATCAAACGCCAGAGCTACAACTTTGGTCTCACCAAAGCGGTGAATGGAACCATTCCACCTTTCGGACAGTAAATGCGAAAGGTCACCAGTAGAGCGCCCTTTACGGAAACTATACTGACGATCATTTAGCAAACCGTTGGACTCCAAATACCTCACAAGGTGGTGATTAATCATGCTCTCTATCACCTTTTTTTGTTAGCAATGACACTTTTTGTGAATTTCTTGCGAATAAATTGTTGTCCATCAGACACCTACCAATAGTAGGTTCACTTACGAGAAGATTCAGATCCTTTTTATCTTTCTTTGAAGACGCCGAAGGAATTATTTTGTAGGTAGTGTGCTGGCTTATTAGATGTAAAGCTTGGTTTCGAGTCCCCGGCCAGACATCAAAATAAAGTACAAAAATTATTTTTACGGCGAGATCTTCTCACCAGATTTCTACCAAAGACTCTGAGAGTAAAAATAAAATTGCCATGAAAAGTTTCTCAAAAATCTGTCGTTCGGAGTCGACTTTAAACGGTAGCTCCTGCTACTTATGTATAAAATTAACACACATAAGTAGTGTGAGAAACTAGGTTGATAATCCTGACTGCAGGGTTGTAATGACCTATTATGTGTGGATCGCTGTAATTATCATTAGAATATATCATGTTTTGCAAATTGGTACAATAAAAATTTTTAACTTTGAAAATATTACATGGTAGCACCCCCATTATTTTGAATACAACTGTATTTTTACATGTCCTTATTGTATAGATATTTGATATATTGATTGATATCAATTATAAATATTACAAAGCGGATAAAAGAAACAACCTGTTGCTAACGATTTATGACATGCTGAAGATGAATAATCGCTTTTGAAATATTTTTATTAATAAAAAAAAAATTAAAATTAAATACGAAATAATTTACTGATTAAACGAGGTTAATAATATAAAAGAATTTTATTATTAACAATTTAAAGTAATTTATCACCATTTTTTTATTGAAAAAAAATTCAAATTTTTCCAACAATTTTTTTGATTTCGTTCTCTCTTAAATTCTTTTTCATGTTTAATTAAATTCTTGTAATGCTCAAGTTTGTGTTTTAAATAAAAACTACAAATTGTTGTTGTTGCTGTTTTTGTTGTTGAAAATCAATACAATCGTTTAAATAAATTTTCCCTTTCACTATACTGTTGCATTCAAAATATTTTTCTCTTTTTTCCCAGCCTGCCTTTGATATTCATGTTCAATAGCTTTTGTTCACTTTCATGAGCAGCGGCCTCTTTTCTTTGGAAAAAAAAGTTAAAAAAAAACCAAATAACGAAAGCAAAAGTTGTTTTTTTTTAAATTGTTGAATTTCATTTTAACCTTGCTGTTGTTGGAAAAGTTTTATTTTCATTTGTATGTATTTGTTGTTGTTGTTGCTTTTTTCCATTTTCTATTGTTTACAATAAAATATTTTTCTGCTTTATAGCCTGTGCTAAATATTTATGCAAATAACTTCGAATTAGAAATGAAAAAAAAAAAACATTTTTTTGAAAAGTTATTCCTTTGACGATTTTTTTTTTGTTATCGATAAATTCAATATTTTGAAAATAAAAATGAATTTCAAAATATTCAACTAATTTGAAATATTTTTTAAAACAATTTAAAACGAGCTAGGATAACCTAGCAGGTCTTCATTGAAGCCATTATAATCAAAACCCTTCAGTCAGGTTTACAACCTAGCTGCTCATACCATTTATGTTGTGTTTTATTTTTAGAGAAAAGTGGCATGCTCTATAGTTTGAAGATGTCTCCAAACAACAGATTTTTGAAAAACTTTTCATGTTAATTTTTGTTTTTTCTACTCTCAGGGATTTTGCCAAAAGTCTGCTAAGATGGGTAGCCATCTTGGTCCACTTGTTTTTTTGTTATTGATAAACGATCTTCCCAACATAATTAATTTTGCTAATATCTTGAATGCCATGAAAAGCTTCTCAAAAATCTGTCGTTCGGAGTCGACTTTAAACTGTAGGTCCCGCCACTCATGTATAAAACTAACACACAACATAACTGGTGTGAGAAGCTAGGTCGTAATACTGACTTAAGGGTTGTCTTGGCCAATTATGTATGTAATATCTTGATGTATGCTGACGATGTAAAAGTTTTTCTCTCTCCTTCAATAATATAATCGAGCATATAGATCTTCAAAATGATCTCAAGAACGTTTTTTTGTGGTGCCAGTACAACAAAAATGCAAATGTATGCGATTCCCAAGAATTACTTGCTTGGAGCTAATCAATTAGAGCATTTTGACTCTTTTATGGATCTTGGTATCCTATTAGATCCAAAATTAAACTTCTTTGACTGTAAATAAGGCAAGGAACACCCTTGACTTCACAAAACTTTGGGCAAAAGAATTTTCTGATCCATATATTACAAAACAGCTATTTGTATCGCTTGTCAGACCGGTTTTGGGGTTCGGATTCATTGTATGGGATCCTCACTATAATGTTTACAGCGAACACATTGAATCTGTGCAAAAATAATTTCTACTTTTATGTTTGCGTGGTTTGGGATGGAATTATTTGGCTTTGCCTTCATATGCTAGCAGACTGGCATTGATAAAATTGCCTACTCTTAAGAGTCGTCGAACAAAGTTAAATGTATCCCTTGGGATTAAACTGATCAATGGTAATATTTGTTGTGTATTTCTGTTAAGATCTGTTAAATTCAATATTCCTTGTCGTAACTTCCGCTGTTATAATCATTTTTTTGTATTCAATTCTACAGAACTAATTATGCTATTGCAGATCCGTTCACTAGAAGTTGCCGTCAATTTAATTATTTGTCAGACTTTGTTGGATTTTTTTGTAAATTCTTGTATAATAAAACGGAATATTATTGTTTTTCTTAATTCGTAATTCAAGCTCACTTCTAATACGCCAACACATCACTTACTACACTACAGTGACTTCAAAAAAGTCTAATGCATAACGCAAACGTTACTATTTCATGTGGCTTATGCGCTGGCTATGACATTAGTACTTTGAGAACAAGGTTGACCAGAACATCGCCGGCAAGATTTATCATTTCCAACTTTCATTGGCCTGAATTGAAACATTTGAACGTCACCGACATATAGTTTCAACACATGGCTTATTCCTCTTTGGGTATCCTGATAAGAAATTTTGGGACATAATCAACGCATGTAAAAGTGATGAGCACCGAGATGGTGAGATTAGACCCTATTAGACCTATTCACGTAGAGTGGCAAATATATGCAAATAAGCTTTCCTTAAAGTCAAACATAACCCATGACATCGTTTGAATACAAATTGAATTATGTGTCATGGAAAATTTTCTGTCTCAAATGCGTTCCACCCCAAAAAAAAATGTGAGAAATATTTGAAGGATTTTACACAAATAGGTATCGAGAGGCCATTCAAATCAAATTTAAAATAGAAAGCGCTTCATATTAGACCCGTTAATAAAGAGGTATAATAGCTATGCGAATGAAACCCACTTAAAGCCAATAAAGTGGTTCAAATCGTCTAGATAAGCTCAAAGCCAAGTTTATGCTGATGAATGTCACTTAAGAAAGTAAAATTTAGGACGTATGGGCACCACAGCACAGTAATATTTAGGAAAACCCTCAAAGAATAGAATTGGCATAACCCTAGCACTTGATTTTCTGGCAACTGACTACCGTAAAAGTTGCAAGGACGAAGAACAGAAGAAAAATTGTCTTTTCTTTACATAGCCAACTTAAGGATATGCGAGAAAGAACCTGCCTAAATAATATCAACATTCAGTTGAAATTACTGATCTATCGGGGAATGATGTTAGGAACTTTAGCACTTTTACTTTGGATAGCTTCTGAAGTAGGGGAAAGATCCTTTGCTGTATCCTAAGCCGTATGAATATGTCCCGCGGGCTTATGTATTTCTATCCTTTTGATGGTAAATCCCATATCCATCCAAATACATACATAATTAGTAACTACAATTCTTCAGTCAGGATTACGACCTAGTTTCTCACAACACTTATGTTGTGTGTGTGTTAATTTTGTACATGAGCGGCGATAACTACAGTTTAAAGTCGATTCCGAATTTCAGATTTTTGAGAAACTTTTCATGGCAATTTTTATTTACTCTCCGTGATTGTGCCATAAACTTACTGCCAAAAACATATCTTTTTATATTTCATTTTGTTGGATCTGTCGGAACTGGTGCTTGAACTATGTTCTTACGTCTAATAAGCTTCCATGATACTTACTAGGCTATGGCACATAAAAAAAATTTTTTTTTTTATTTTCGGCCAAATAATTTGTTTTTTCCAAAGCTATTGTTATCGAAAACATTTTAAACGAAACCTATTTTTATTGCCAAATATTTCAAAGAAAGCTATTGTTATCGAAATTTTTGTTATCGAAATTATTGTTATCGAAATTATTGTTATCGAAATTTTTGTTATCGATTTACAAATTCGTAAAAAGAAACTACATTGAAATAAAAATTAAATACAATATGTGCAAGAGCATTGAAAACTATGCATAAATTAAGATTTTTCACAGAAAAGTTATCGAAATGTAAGCGATTTCTTAGTTAAGTCTTCGATAACTTTGTACTTTTTCTACTCAGCTCCAGTTTAAAGTCGATTTCGAATGACAGATTTTTATGAGAAACTTTTCATGGCAAATTTTATTTCCTCTCAGAGATTGTGCCATAAATTTACCGCCAAAAAAATTTTTCATATTTCTTTTTACTAGACTATGGCGACTACAAATATTTTTTTTTTTTTGACTTTCTCCCAAATATTTTTTTTCCAAAGCTATTGTTATCGAAAGCATTTTAAACGAGACCTACTTTTATGGCCAAATATTTCAAATTGTTATTGTTTATATCTAAACATAAAGAGGGTGGCCAGTGTGAACAGTTATCGAAATTTATGTTATCGGAATTATTGTTATCGATTTGCAAGTTTGTAAAAAAAATTAAATTACAATCATAATATGAGCCAGAGCATTGAAAACTACGCATAAATAAAGATTTTTCACAGAAAAGTTAGCGAAATGTAACTGATCTCTTAGTTAAGTCATCGATAACTTTGTACTTTTTCTACTTTTACTAATATTTCAGTGCTTTATGTATTGTAAGAAATTTTAAAGATTAAATTGTTGTATTCAACATTTTTAAACTCCGTTTTCAATATTTTTCATTTTAATAGAAACATTTCTACAATTTCTCTGTTTGAATTACCATTTGTTTGGGTTTTTTTTTTCAATATCTCAACGTTAATAAAATTTAATTTCTATTGATTTCTGCTGTACTCGTATCGGTACTTCCATTGGTATTGTTATGTTAGTTCTGCGACAATGGCTGCTGCTGCTGCTTTCGTTACACATACACACATGCATGCAATATTAGTTTATTGTGTGATGCCTTTTTGTTATTGCCATTATCGTTTATAACGATAACAGCAACAACAACAATAGAAACTAACAGCAGTTGCCACTATGTTCGAAGAGGAAAAAAAAATCCAACTAAGAAAAGGAATGTGAACATAGAAAATTATGGCGTAACAATAACATACTGTGTGTGGCACATACACATATTGCTTGGCATAGTATTTGCAACATTGTGTAGTAAGAATAACAAAATGTTTGTTAAACTGCAACATCAATAACAATTAAATTATTTTTCTTTTATTGTTTTCAATTTCCGACCCCTGCCCTCTTATCAATTTTACAGTGCCACCGGACATTTTAGATTATCCAACCAGCACCGATATGGTGGTACGTGAAGGTTCTAATGTGACATTAAAGTGTGCAGCAACTGGTTCGCCAACACCAACTATAACCTGGCGACGTGAGGGTGGCGAACCAATACCAGTACCAAATGGTTCAGAAGGTAATAAAAATTATTTGTTTACAGAATATTTTATAAATTTGACAGAAATATTGAAAAGAGTTTTTTTTTTTAAATTTAAGAAAATGCAACAGAAAATAACACAAATTTTTTTCCTCTTTTTTATAGTTTTGAAAGCACTTTATTGCTTTACAAACACTGCCATAATATTTCATTGTTTCTCTCGCCTTCTTATGTTTCTCTTTCACAGCCATTAGTTATAACGGTTCGTTTCTTACAATCGCCAAAGTGAATCGCTTGAACATGGGTCCCTACCTGTGCATTGCTTCGAATGGCATTCCACCCACTGTTAGCAAGCGTGTAATGCTGATTATACATTGTAAGTATATTTCTCTTCCAACTTTTAATGTCTTTAGCAAATTATTGGTTGTAAATGTTTAAATAAAATTTACGATTTCAAAATATTTCGTGTTTAATTACCTTAAAGTATGCAATATTTTTTTTATAATTTTTTTTATTTTTAATTGTTGAAATTTTATTATTGTCTGTTGTAAATACTGTGTAAACAAATAATTTAAAAGGTTTAAATGAATTCTTCTATTTCATAATTATCGTATAAAAATATCAAACTCTTAGGGAATGGATCTTAATTATGAAATCCAGTTCACAGGAAAAAATATTGAAAATATCCGACAGGTGGTCTTAAAGAATCCAATCCAATTATTATGATTGATTGTTTGATGCTACTTGTGGAGCTGAGGCATCATTGGCCAACCATTACGATTAATCGTATAATGGAAAAGTATTCCTCATAAGAAAAGCGGGTTAATTTTATTGGCCCTTGTGCAATTAATGGACCAATCGATACCGAAGTAATGTGATTAGTATTACTTGCATCATTGCTTTATTGAAACCCCTTACCGTCTAGTTAACAATTTTCAATTGCAGAGCCAAGAAGTCATTTATTACACGACCGTAATTCTAAAGGTTTTTTCTAAATTGTTTCAAAAAAAAGGTCTCAAGTGAGTTCCAAATCACTTTTTTGAGGATGAAATAGCTTTTCCACAATGGATTTTCCAAGCTCCATATTCAATAATTTTTTGAGCGGGAAATCTGCTTCAAGTTCTTCAAAATTCGAGTAAAATCCTTGCACAATCAATTAATTATTACGTCAATAATCATTTAAGTCGTCGTAGTCTAGTAATGTGTTGGCTCATTAGAGGTAAGGCCATGATATCTCCAACAGTCTTACCAGTCAATCGATTATTACGCCAATAATCATTAAAGTCGTCCTAGTCTAGTAGGTAGTGTGTTGGCTCATTAGAGGTTAGGCCATGACATCTCCAACAGTCTTATTATCCTAGGACGTGCTATAACAGATTAATCACTTGCTTTGCTGGAAAAACCAAATAGATTAAAGAAATTGAAACAAGGCGTAATAGCTTCTTGTAAGTCTTATAATCCCAAGAGGGATACTGGAAAAAGAAAATAAAATAGAATTTCTTATCCTTCGATATTCACCAAAGTACTGTAGCAAAAAGTTATTATCGATCGCATAATGAGTCCACAGAACGAGTGTGTAATTCTACGAATGAGGCAACATTAAAAACCTTAAGTTCTCCTGTATATGGATCAGAATCTAGAAGCTTTCGCTGCCCCATCCTCCAAAATATTGTCTCTCACCCAAACCCATATAGCTCACCATCTTATAAAATCTCATCTGCTACTTAGGAAAGCAAGGACTTCCATTCTATAATTTTCTTCCATTTTTAAATTCAACATTCTTTAACTTAAATGCTGTAAAAATTTGGTTAAAATGCGACATTACGAACCTTAAGTTATCCTGTATATGGATCAGCATCTAGAAGCTTTCGCTGCCCTATCCTCCAAACATTGCCTCTCACCCAAACCCTTATAGCTCACCATCTTATAAAATTTCATCTGCTACTTAGGAAAGCAAGGACTATCATTACATATCGACGCCTCCATTCTATAATGTTCTTGTATTTTTAACTTCTACGTTCTCTAAATACTATCAAAATTTGGTTAAGATGCGCCCATCCGTTCTGTACAGCCCTTGCGCTGACTAACTTCTTTCTTTTCCCTGATTTGGCGGAACTTGGTTAGTACAGGGCCTGCGTTCACCCGTGGCATCGCAACGGGCCACCATGCGTGCTCAAGTGAGCTTTGGGATATTAGAGCTACCACTACGACCTAAGCTAACCTAACCCATCCGTTCTGAAGTTATAAGGAAAAATCTACTTAGAACCCACATAAAGTCTTATGGCGCATTGAAAACCTTGAGAGCTTATAACTCAAAACACAGGTTTCGACTTCGAATGCTATAGAACGGAGGCGATTGATATGATATTCTGCATACAGATTTAATTGAAATTAAATAACTTTTTAAATAAATTTCATCATGTGCACTATTTAGGTACTCCTCTACATATTTTTCTTCAGCAACTCCTACGACTCATTATCCGTTAATTGAACACTCATGTTTCCTTCTTTTTATTTTGTTTTTTGGTAGGGAACAACTTTTGCTTCGCTACTTAAATCTCGAGAAAAAAAACAGAAACTGAAGGGAAAATAATTTATTTTTTTAATTTCACAGAAAAAGTATTGCATACTTTAAGTAACCTATTAACGTAGAAAATTGCAAAAGCATACTTTTAGGGGGGTAAAACAAAGTGAATAATTTTGTTTTAATTTCAATTTAATACCCTTATAAGGATTTATTGTTTTTAAATGCATTTTATTGTTACATTTTCCATTTGCCATTAAGTATTTATACAATCTTTTCATTGGTATTTTCCCTTCCCCTGTGTACGATCCCTTACCACGACAATGTTTTAAATAAAAATTGGGAGAAAAAACCTCAAATTGCAATTTATTTGTTATTGTTCGTTAACGTCCTTTTCATCTACTCCCTTTAATTTTTACACTTTCATTACATTTATTTTCTCTTGTTTTCTCTTCTCTTTTCTATACTTTTTTTATTTCTCTTTTTCTTTTTCGTATAGTTCCACCCATGATTTGGATACAAAATCAATTAGTTGGTGCAGCAATCGGACAAAATATTACACTTGAATGCCAATCTGAAGCATTTCCAAAATCGATAAACTACTGGATGAAAAACGACACAATTATTGTGCCGGGTAAGTAATGTTTTCCCCCCAATACTTATTTATAGAGAGTGAAAGCAACAAAATGTATACTGGTCCTGGCTAGTCCAACAAATGAATTCTAATGCCATGGCATAGGAAAATTGAAATTCGTAGAGAATATCTTTTGAAATTAATTGAATAATTGTATGAAGCAAATAAAAATGAGAAGGAGTAAGAGATTGAAATAAAAAAAAAAAATTAAATCCTTTGCTACTTAATATTCTGTAACCATAAACCACAAAAACTATTGAAATTTTAATTCGAAATTTTTGTATTTTGTCCCATCCCTATCCCCAAAAACCAAATATTACGAATGAATAAAATGAGTTTCACACACATTCTCACATGCCTGTCATCATTCGTTTTTCTCTACCCCTGTTGGCTGTGCAATCATCCCACATCCAGGAAAGGAAAAGAGATAGAAATTCTTGTACAAATATTTTCACAAATTATTGGTTTACCTTAGCAAGAGATTTTCTTAGTTTAATTTAAAAAGGGCGTAGAAGAAAAGCATGGAAAGGGAAAGGGAATATATCGTTACTGTTGTACTAATAGATACATTGGATGCGGATGAAATTCCCGTCATCTAGTATGCAGTGTAATTGATTATGACGACCATGGTTCAAACCCCAGGTTAGACATCTCCCATATAAGAAATCTGGAAAATATTTCTTCAAAGACAACTTCTCAACAGATTTCTGGAAAAAATTTTGAAAAGAAATAAATTTGCCATGAAAAGTTGCTCAAAAATCTGTCATTCAGAGATGACTTGAACCACTTTCCTGGTCTTATATAACCCAATGCAACCACTATGAGTGATTGTTTGATGCTACTTGTAGAGCTGAGGCATCATTGGCCAAGCATTACGGATCAGCAATGAATCGTTTTTCCGCTACTCATAAGCACTCATGCAATTTTGAGTATGAGTGAATCAACAGAATTGAAATTCATTGTACTCGCTACAACATCTTCTTGTGAGCATAGTAGTGTTCGTACGCGAATCATATTTATTTTGTGCTTCGTGCAAATGTTAAGTAGAGACGAGTCGAAGTCAATAACATCATGCGTATCGTTAAGTATGAATACGACGAGTACTTCCAACTTTGAGTATGAGTAGTATGAGTATGATATCAAATCAAGTATGAATGCTGAATATAAGTATACTCGAAATATACTCATCGTTTAAAAGACTATTGCTGATCTCTTGTTGTGTTGCTAAGATTCTTAGTATCGGCCTTTGTGATGAAAAATCGTCTTCAGACTGTAATGTGCTGTTCAAATATACAACCATAAGTATGAATGCGTAAGATCTGAAATTATAGTACGACTCGAATCTACCACGGTTTGAATACTTTGCTGATCTCGGATGGAGATACCTATTGCGATATGATGTGAAGGATGTTTGCTTTCAACAGGATGGTGCAACTTAGCACAGATCTTATGCCACAATCGATTTATTGCTTCAAACATTTGATGGCCCTTTAATTATCTGAAATACTGATGGCAAATAGGCTGCCAAGAAGCTGCAATTTCATACTGTTTAACAATTTTCTGTGGAGCGTTGGTAAAGAAAAGTATTACGCCGAGAAACCAGAAACAATTGAGCGTTTGAAGGCCATCATTCATACTGCCAATGCCGAGATACGACGCCATACATTAGAAGTTTCAAAAAATTGGTTTGATGAAATTAGGTACTATATGGCCAGCCAGTGGCAGCCTTATGAATGAAATAAGATTTCATTTCTAACTGGAATTAATTAGGCAAAATTTTAAACCGTTTTTGTTTTGATTGCCTTTTAAAATTTTCACTTTTAAATGACCCAACCAGATCATGCGCATACACTCGGGTCTCGTTTATGGGGATTTATTTATGCGAATTCCAATTTATGCAATTTTAAATGATAAAAATTTTTTAAATTTTATTTAGATTTCAAATTGTTATGATAATTTTAAAACTTTCGCATCATTTTAAGGTTAAACCAAGTTTGCACCACTGATATAATCATTGTTGTTAACCTTAACTAAAGGGCTGTAATGAGCAAAGCTCATGACTTAGAAAGCGGCAGCAATTTCCTGCGGTTTGAAAAGCTTTTTATATGAGAATCTCTTTTGTAGTTTAAGCCTGACACCTAATACTATCGGATCTCAATGGCGAATAGAGTGTGAAAATCAATCGTTCTAATTTGTTTCCAAATGGAAAGACGATTGATTAGCATCAGATTGCTTTAACTATGCCAATAAAAGCCTTCCAAAGTCAATTCTTACTTCTGATTTAAAGAATCTTTTATTTAAAGGAGCTGCTCCTTTTTAATAACTGTCACTTTAATACTCTTGTTTGGAAGAAACAATTAAACTTTTTAAAAATTCGTTAATCTAGTTCCCAACATATATAGGCACTACCTGATAGGTATGTAATAATAAAAGTGGCTTTGAAACAATTCCAAAACGATGCATAATTATAAACTTCAGTTTATAATTTTTTTTTATTATTATTTTTGCATCATTTTGTCCTTTTTCTGTAAATAATGAATTATTATTTTATTTTTGTTGAATTTTTTTTTATGCCATTTTGTTTTTATTTTTCAATTAAAATTATAATTTATGCCTATTTTTCAAAATTTTGGAACAAATCATTAATTTTTACATGAAGCTAGATTAGCGTTTTATGCTAATTCAATTTATGCGATTTTTTTTGGAAGGCATCTAGCGCATAAAACGAAACCTGAGTGTGTTTAGAATGCAAAGTCCTTAATAGCAAGTACATATGTGACGTATGAGTGATATTTAATTAGATTAATTTCATATATGAAAAAATTAAAGATTTTTTATTGCATACTTTTCAGGGTATACATAGGTAGTACATGTAATATGATGCGTATGAGTAATATATTTCAATGGGAATTAAATAATAAGCATACCATTAATTTGGAATTAAACATTTCCAAGCTAATACTATGTTCAGACAGCCACTTTTATTGGGTAACTCGCATTAACGCCGTTATTGAGATCAATATTTCATATAAAATTTTAATTAATTATTGCTCAATAAATATGCAAATTGTTATAATATTGAGAAAAATTTTAAATACAGCACTGTGATAAGTACGTTCAGTAAGAATATTACAATTTCAATTGATATTTGACAATCAAATGTCAACAACGACAAACAAATAAAAAAAAAAAATAAAGTGGCGGGCTTTCTGCTCTACAAACTTTCATCCTTCTGATAGAGGCTACTTTTGAATTAAAAGTAGCTCCTACTAACCACAACAGCTCGGCATTCCTGTTACATACTAGTAAGACCCTTTCCAACGTTGAGTTGATTCTCATTTTTTCACAAACTTTTTTGCTGTTGAAATAATCAGCTGTTTTGTTTACCAGCTGTCAAAAAAAATTGCGTATATTATGTGTCTGAACACATAAAATATTGTACACAAATAAACGAATATTCACTCAATAAAAGTGATTGTCTGAACGTAGTATAACATATGACAATTCAAATGGATTTTTAAAATCCATTCTACAAACTTTTCAGATTTACCAAATATTTCTTCCTCATCCTTCTGAGAGAGGCTAATTTTGAATTAAAAGTAGCTCCTACTAACCACAACAGCTCGTCGTTCCTATTACACACTAGTAAGACCTTTTCCAACGTTGAGTTGATTTCCATTTTTTCATAAACTTTTTTTTTTTGGAACTAATTTTCGCGATCAAAATAAAAACAATGTTGTTGAAACAATCAGCTGTTTTATTTACCAGTTGTCAAAAAAAAATTGCGTATATTATGTGTCTGAACACATAAAATATTGTATACAAATAAACGAATATTAACTCAATAAAAGTGTATGTCTGAACGTAGTATAAGATATGACAATTCTAATGGATTTTTAAAAAAATTATTTTTTTCTTGGCAATATTTTAGTAGATCTTGCATTAAGAAATATAAATTTGACAAACAGATTTCAAACCATTTCTGCGCTATTGTAGTTTTAAATTTAAACTTTTAAATTGCCCACTCTTTAGAAACTGTACATATCGATTATTAGATCACATATTGTGTAATAAACTTTTAATCACTCTGCATAATGCAAAACAAATCAATTTAAAGCATTGCCTGCAGCCCACTAACAACGTGTCTGTAATTCACCTCAAGGTTTCTAAGCCACTGTTTAGAATTATTAGCAGATGGCTTAGCACATACCAGAGATATTTGTGGGTTAATGTGTGTGGGTACAAGAAATTAAAGCAAAATCATTGACGATTGTTATGTATGATGTTTAAAAAGAAAGAAAACCTACGTAACTAGACAGAAAGACATGACATTCTCTTGTTATTTGTCCTCAGCCATATTGTTATTCATAAGGACACCCACTAGTAGAAGATAACGCAGCAAATGAAATTTAATTTTTTTCTTTTTCTACCTTTTGTGAATATAAAGAAACAATAACTCTTTGTTTGTTTGCTCGTTTGATTCGAGTTCAAAACAGCACTGATAAACTTTGTTCTTGATTTACACACACACGCAAACAGACTCTCAATGAAATCGAATTTATTTAGTTTTTGTTTAAATAAAGACAGAAAGACATATTGAATCTTAATCAGATTCAAAATTTATACAAAATTGTATACACTTACAAACATACACACACACACACAAACATGCATTAATTTTTGTTATACAATATAAAAGGCGTATCAGCAAATAAGGTTATCGTACACCGGTAACAGATTCTTTACGCATACACATCAACAAATTATTGTATCATCCTATACTTTACGTACTTTACACAGCTTTAAGTCATTTCATATTTGCATAAATCTTTACTACAACTGTGTATGTGTGTGTGTAAATAAATGTATGCTTGTGTATTTGTGAAGTATTGTGCAAATGATGTATGCGTTTGGGGGAGAAAAAGTCTAAGTGTATTACGGATAGTTTTTATTTACCTTTTAGGTCTTCCTTACGTTAGTATTTAATAAGTGTATAGGATCTTCCAATAGGGACTTTCGTAGTTGGACAGTTGATAACAGTAATTTTGTTGAAGCCAGATTTGTAAAATTAATTGTCAGTTATTGAGTCCGTTTTGTCAAATCACCATGGACTGAGATAGCATTTATCAGGACAAGCAAATAATAAAACTATTCGCTCCAGCACAGTACTGTGCGCTTCGTCTATGATTGTTTTAATCAATACAGGATGGCTGATATGTATTGCAACCAACTTCAGGTTGTACATGAAAGTGGCCAGTTACCGAATTTGGTTTTCTGTGATGAGAAGCCATTCCAAATTGAGCAGTTTGTGAACAAACTTGTGAACTTGCCAAAGAGGTCAGCTGAAAATTTACACCTGCGATTGGCCACAACAACTCAACCCGCCGATGGTAATGGCGTGGGTCGCTGTAACGGCCGATGGTCGCTCCCCGCTCGTATTCATCGATCGTGGGATGAAAATAAATTTCGAATATTATCGGGAAAATGTCTTAAAGACAGTATTGAAGCCCTGTGAGGACAAAAATTTCGGCCACAGACCATGGACATTCCAACAGAACTCAGCACCACCGCACTTAGCAAGCGTTAACCAATAATGTCTTAAAAAGAAGGTTCCTCGCTTCATTTCTACCGCACAATGGCCACCAAAATCTTCGGATCTCAATCCGTTGGACTTTTGCACCTGGGGCATTTTGGAGAGTAAGATTCTCACTAAAAAATATTAAAGTGACGATCATCGCTAGACGGCGCTGCGCCGTGAATGGGTCAAAATACCGCAGAGCCACTTTCGTGCAGTCTAGGATGGCTTTGTAGGCCATTTGAAGGGCATAATTCGTACCAAAGGTGGCCAATTCGAACAAATCTAAACTGATTCTAAAATGTTATGTGATTTCAACACTTTTTACTTTTGAACAATAAAATTAAAAAAAAAAATTAAAAAAATATAGCGCTTTACTTTGTTGCATTATATATCAGCCACCCTGTACCCTGTCGACTAACATCTGCAAGTCGACAAAACCAATGTAAACTGGCCTTCGAGACCGTGTGATGTAACCTCGTTAAATTTTTCTTGTGGGGTTTACTTAAGTCGGTGGTGCAAAATCCATTCCACAGTTCATAATCTTACTTTCTTCCTAAATTGATCATTACAACACTTTAGTCAGGATTGCAACCTAGTTCTGCATATCACCTATGTTGTGTGCGTTTATGCTATCCATAAGCGACGGGACAGTTTTACAGTTTAAAGGCAAATCCGAATGACAGATTTAAGCAAATTTTTACGACAATTTTATTTATTCTCAGCTACTGGGAAGTCGCAAAACGAAGTATGACAAAGTAAATAAATGCCTGCAAACATCTTAGCCGGGTGTTGAACCGTCTACGATATTATGGATAAAATTCAACCTGCTTTGTTCAAATTCATGACGATTTCTTATGAAAAATTCGATAATTCATATACGTTCCATTAAAAAAAAGAAAACACACACACCTTGTTTATTTAATTTTTACAAGCGGAAGCTTTTAAAAAAAGACCCTATGTATAATGGTTTATTTAAGATTTTATACAAAGGTTCAGGTTCAGTGAAGTATTCTTTAATAGAACATGACATCTGAAATCCTTAAGCAGCCATTGAAATAGAAAATTTATTAACTTTCCACACGCACTTGAACGAATTATGAATTCAATATCAATTGGATTTTGCCTAGAAATTCTCACAGTTTAAATTGAATGGGGTATAGGAGAACATTTGAAGTTCTCTCATGCAATTGTTTTTGTTTCACAGAATAAATCTGATGAGGATTTAAGAGAAAATATATTTCACTCTTCACTTATGGAACTAAGCAGGAGAGCAAGGAAAATAAATAAAATTCAAGAAAGTTATCGAAAATCTTCTATCGATTGATTGCTTTTTATCTTTTCTTGCGTTCTGATATTTTGTGGTTGGTTTCATGCATGAATACTTGAATTGTGCTGCCTACGGGGTGTGGTAGAGAATAATTCATGTCGGATATGTTTGAGCACACATGGACCACCATAGGTTATGCACACATACACGACTCTCTTGCTTGAGTGAAACTAAAACTTGTAGATTTCTAATAAGAATTACTGGAGTATAAATAATTGTTTAAATGTTAAATTTAATTTAATTTACTCTCGCTTTCTCTCTCTATCTCTCTTTCCTTTCCCATTCCTGTATTTAGTTTCTTTATTTTTATTGATACATCCCACTTGAACTGAATATTAAGCAGTTGCGTGGCAGACTTTCTCATGGACATTTGGATTCATTCACAAACACACACACACACACCACACACATATGCAAAGAAAAATTTTGTTTTAATTTCCATAGAATTTTCATCAATTTTCTTCGTATATATTTGTGTAACTTTCAATATATTTGATGGCAAATAATGAATGAAACTTCTCTGTAGATTTAATGACTTTCATTGTAAATTTATTTCATTTTATTTGTACAATAAAATCATTGACATTATTTTTAAATAAATACCTTTAAAAAAAAAGCCATTGCACAGCTGCTGTTTTCAAAAACAAAAAAAAATTCAATTAAATTTCTTTATAAAATTTAATTTATCGATAACACTTTAATTATTTAATTTAACAAACTTGAAAATAGTTGTTCTTTTTTTTATTAAAATTTTGAATTCCAAATATGAAAAAATTTAATTTAAATTTTTTGTTTCAGTTTAAAACTAGTTATCGATAAATGTTGTATAGAAAGTTATCGGTTATCGATAACGAATTTTTGGAGAACATACATTTTTAAAAGGGAATGAATTACTATTGCTGGAAATTGATGTTATCGATAAATATTTTGACAATATTGATAATATTGTAAGGCCTTGGTTCAAAGCCCAGGTCAGACATCTCCAAAAAAATAATTCTTCGAGAGGAAGTCTCAACAGATTTCTGCCAAAGAAATCTAAGCATAAATAAAAAATTTTCATGAAAAGTGTATAAAATTAACACACACAACGTAAGTGGTGTTAGACACTAGGTTGTAATACTGGCCACAGGGCTTGTAATTGACCAATGTTAATACTTTAAAATTTAAGACTTAACTTGATGAATACTCTTCGGACTTAGTACCCAGGAAATTCATTTATCAAACAAGGGTTTAGTATCATTGAAAGCTGCCTGTAAGAAAACATCAAAGAAGGCCTCAAAATAAATTTGAAAGACTTCACATTGATATTGATCGACGTGACTGATGCTTTAAAGAAATCAAAGATATGTGTTGCACACATTGTTCGGGTATATTTGGGTATGCGAAGGCCTAATCTAAATGACTGCCTTGGAACGATATAAAGGCTTCAAAAGTAAGGGACTGGAATTTGACATCTGTTAAACTAAGTTGAGAAACCAATTTTTTTCTTTTTAGTTTAAGATCATTGACGAAAATCGGTCGCTTAACTATCACACAACGCATAAAAATGATTAAAACCTACTACAAAAATGATGATTCTGCCACAGTCACGTATCATGCTTTAAGAGGAGATTATGGTTTACATAATCATCCAACTACGCAAGCAATTGGCAAAATTGTGAAGAAATTTGAAAAGACTGGAGTTTTTAAAAATATTGAAAGGCCTATGCATTATCGTTTTGTTCGTTCCACTGAAAATATCGCTATTGTAAGTGAAAGTGTTGCCGAAGACCCCTAATGTGTCGATTCCTCGTTTTTCTCAGGAATTAAAACTGTCTTACGGCACATTATGGCATATTTTGCATTTAGACCTACATTCATATTTAGATCATATTTAGACCTACATTCATATTTAGATCTACATTCATATAAAAACCAGCTCGTGCAACAACTGAAGACAGCTAACCATTTACAACGTCGTAGATACGTAGAATGGGTGTTTAAACAACAGGCAGTGGACGGCAATTTTTCGAACAAAATTTTCTTCAGCGATGAAGCACATTTCACACTCGGTGGGAATGTTAAATACAATTAAAGAAATTGTCGTATTTGGGGTTCTGAGAATCCTCAAGTAATTGAAGAGAGGCCATTACATCCAGAAAAAGTTACTGTTTGGTGGACTCTTTGGTCCGAAGGTGTGATTGGACCTTACTTCTCCGAAAACAACGATGGAACGACTGTCATGAGTGCTTATCATTCAATGTCAAGTAATGACTCAAACAACCATAACAAGCGTACTTCCATAGAGTTTAAGTACACTCTTCGTGCATTCTATATGCAGCTTTGACGAGATTTGTGAAGCCACTCTGCCCCTACTTGGCAACAGGGGCTGAGGGGTTCCAACGGGAACGTTTAAGGAATGTGCAATGCCTGTTCAATTCAACTGCATGGTCTGTTATTAGTCTGCTATACTTTAAAGAAATTCGCAAAGTAGAGAATCCACTTTGACGAAATTTGTTAAGCTACTCTGCCCCTACTTGGCTACAGGGGCTGAGGGGTTCCCACGGGAAAGTTCAAGGAATATGCAATGCCTGTTCAATACAACCGCATGGTCTGTTTTGAGCCTGCTGTCCTTGAAAGGGATTCGCAAAGTAGCGAATCCAGTAGAGGGTTCAAGGGATGTATAAGGCCTAAATAATTCAACGTAATTCCGTTATGAACCTGCTAATTTTGGGAGGATTTCCCAAAGTTTGGAATTCACTAGAGAATTCGACTGAAGTGTCGTGCCTAGTCGATTCAATTGCTCTATAGATACTTGGAAAATCTTAAAATTCTCGTACCCATCTCATTAAGAGCTCTAAAACAGGTTTAAACCGTTCAGGAGTTCAATATGTTAGAACCCAGTAATCCTACAAACAATTGGTTTTCAGAAAATCTGGTAACATGTGCACCTTCCGGATAGGTTGTGGTCCTTCAAAATTCTCCACGCAGCCTATTTTCATGACACCTTCGCCTTAAAGACATTACAGCTGTTCAGTAGTAAAAGGAGGGATGACCTATCCACCTACACATAATTGGTCATTACAACCTTTCAGTTAGGATTACGACCCAGCTTCTCACACCACTTATGTTGTGTGCCTTAATTTTATACAAAAGTGGCGAGACCTATAGTTTAAAGCCGACTCTGAACGACAGGTTTTTGAGAAGCTTTTCATGACAGGATTTTTTATTTCAGAGTTTGTGCCAGAAATCTGCTGAGAGGAAGTCGCCGAAGAAATATTTTAAAATTTTAGTTTTGATTTCTGACCTGGGGTTTGAACTTGGGCCTTCAGTCTAATAAGCCAATACACTGAATACTAGAGTACAACGACTTCTTCCCCCTAGATTCAGAAAATACTGCCAGCTGTAGTTACATTTAATCTCGAACTGTTTAAGAAAAACTGAATGGAATATGCCACAGAATGTGTTCCAATCATCACTGCACAATATTTTCCAAGCCTTCCTTTAGGGAATAAATGCTGGGAAGTCATAATACGGTAGCCTGTAGTCAGTGCTTCTTAAAGTTCCAAATTATTTTAGAATCTTAAAGTACCTTTTTGCCATTTATTGAGCTATGCTTACCATAAAAACTGTATGGATTTTACAACTCCAAATCAATTATTTTTAGTCTCGCCTTTATTTCTTTATGGCCCTTTGCTAGCACTATTCACACTTTGTTTAACTCTTTTCGAGTGTTAATTCAATTAACACTGCCCGTTAAAATAAGTTTTGTTATCCGCTTAAAACGGAAACTTTTTGAAATAAAATTTTTTCGTATGTGAAAAATATTTAAAAAAAATTTCTGGAGTACTCGTGCTGTTAAAAGCTACTCAATTTACAACTTTAAGTTTTTTTTTTTTTTACGTATGAACTTTACATGAGGTATTTAACTTAAAATGATTATTCAACAGAAAAAATTTGTATTTTTTTTATGCTCTCCTGTTCCAGAAAACCCATTTTTTTATAGACCAAAAAAAAACATTCTCTCGTTAAACTCTATAACTTTTAATTCTCTGGGCCTGTAATCACCTTTTAACTCCCCAGCCTTTTGTGTTTTTTTGTTCTGTTTTTGGTAACTCTTGTTATTTAATAACACACAAAAGAAAAAATAATTTTTCTTCTTCTTTTTTTTTTATTATTATTGCAGGTGAACGTTTTGTACCGGAAACATATGAAACCGGCTATAAAATCACGATGCGTTTAACCATAAATGATGTTGACGCACATGATTTTGGGTCATATCGGTGTGTAGCCAAAAATTCATTGGGTGATACTGATGGAGCAATTAAACTTTATCGTAAGTATATACCAGTAACATACAACAACAACAACAAGAACAATAACAATAATAACAATTCATCTGCTGATATTATTTTATGTTTATGGTTGGGTTATAACACCCATAACACCCATATATAGCCCATCACAAACCCTGCCCTAGTATATTTGGTTTATTGTAATCACAGGGTGAGATAGGAAATGGAAAAAAAAAATTGAAATTATGCAGCCCAGCGGAAGAATAAAATGATGAAAATGAAGAGTGAAGTTTTAATAATTTTTTTTTCTCTCTGGGTTTTTTATGAAAAGTGACAACTTTTTTATTGAGCATGAATAAAATTTAAATCAAGTAGTAATGACAGGCAAAAAAAAAACAGAAAAAAAAAATAAATCTTGGGCAATAAGGATAGATTAAAAAGGGTGATTTTTTAAGAGCTATAGGAAAATTCAGAAAAATGCTTAAAATCTTTATTTGAATCGATAGACCGGTCCATAATTTAATGTTTGAAGATTATTACATGCAAATGTTGACCGCGACTATGCCTCAATGGTCTTACTGTCTACTAAGCCAACACACAACCTATTAGATTGCGGCAACTACACCCTTTCAAAATCTCTTCATACAACATATAAGCTACCAGACTACTGATTGATGCTTATTAGGATGTTGGTTAGTTTGCTTAGGAAAGATTTAATACGTGGTTTAGATTTGAATTGTAAAATCGCAATGGGCTCTAAAGATTCTCTAAATGGAAAGACCAACCTCCCTCTCAAAACAGTTCAACTGTTCTAATGCTATTGCAATAGCATCTCATGGGTGACTTTTTAAGAGCTATAGGAAAATTAAAAAAAAAAAATGCATAAAATTCAGAGAAATGCATGAAATCTTTATTTAAACCAATCGTACGGCCCATATAATTTAATGTTTGAAGATTATTTCATGAAAATGTTGACCATGATTGCGTCTCAAATGGTCCATCTGCTTAGTCCAATTTTGCCATACTCTTGCCAACATTTCAAGCCAGGTATCTCACGAATAAATGCTTCAACTGTTGTCTTACCAATGTGTCAATTGAAGCGGTCTTGTCTGTATAGACATGAACTTTAACATAGCCCCACAAAAAATAATCTAAAGGCATTAAATCACACGATCTAGGCAGCCAATTGACCGGTCCCGAACGTGAAATAAAATGTTTACAGAACTCTCTTCTCAATAAGTCCATTATTACTCGAAATGTGTGGCATGCGGTTCCGTCTTGTTGAAACCACATGTCGTGCAAGTCAAGTTAGTGCTCACTATTCACAGTTACGTTACAATTCGCAGCATCTTTTAAGAAGTACAGTCCAATGATAGCCACCCGCCCATAAACGGCACCAAACTGTGACATTCTCTGAATGCATTGGTAGCTTTTGCAATACTTCTGCCTGATCTTCACTCCAAACTCGACAATTCTGCTTATTTACATATCCATTGAGCCAAAAATGAGCTTCGTCGCTGGACACAATTTTTCGATAAAGAAGTGGCTCTTCGGTCAACTTTCCAAGAGCCCATTCATCTAAAATTCAGCGTTGCGGTTGGTAGTTCGGCTTCATTTCTTACACCAGCTGTATTTTGAAAGACTTCACACCAAAATCCTTCAGCAAAATTCCACATTGTTGAGTAACAGAAACCCAATTGCTGCGAACGGCGACGAATCGATATTTACTGGCCGATCATTAACACTGGCCGATACAGCTGCGATAGTTTCTTCAGTTCACACTCTACGTAAGCGTGTTGGTGGTTTGATGCGAAATTTAGTCACAACAGCACGAATAGCCGCTTCAGTGGGTCGATTAAACTGTCCATAAAATGGAAGAAGCACGCGCTATGAACTTTCTTAATAGAGCACGCATTTTGATAATAAAATTCAATGATTTGCAAGCATTGTTCGTTTGAAAGACGATTCATGGTTAAATTATAGACCAAACCGAAGACGTTTGACAGTGAAACAAAACACGAAACATGCGTGAGATGTTAAAACCAGTGTTGCTGGCAAGATAATAGCTAAAAAATCACCCGTTAGATGCACTCTATAAACATAAAGAATTATTTCGGAAGGGGGGAAATTTTTAGCAATAAATGTCAGGATTTTGAACCAAATTTGAATGACTTTTGACAAGCAGTAGATAATTAGTAGAGGCTAGGTCGCCGTAGACTAGTAGGTACTTTGTTGGTTTAAGCCCCAACTCTCATTCGTGGCTCTAAGCATAAAGTTAGACTTTTCTAAAGTTATTTAAGAATTTAAGTTAGGTTGGGTAAGGTGACGGACCCTTTAGGACATCATTCTACCTGGAGATCAACAATTTCTTAGAGAAAGCTAAACTTAATTCAAAATAGATTTTGCTATTGTAACAAATTTTATACATGAGAACTCGGTTAGAGATATCAGAAACAGAGGGGTCAAAAATTTGTATTTCTTCATGGCAAAAACAAGGCACTGACACATGAAATGAAAGACAGTGTCCTCCTTAGACCTTAGATCTAAAGCTCCAGCCGAAGATAGTTGCCGGAATGTCGAGTATTTCGTCCTAGACATCTCCAATGAAACGAAATATGAAAACATATTCCTGCGCTTACTTTCTCTCAGCAGATTTCTGTTAAAAGCTCAGAGAGTAAATAAAATTTCCATGAAAAGTTTCTCAAAAAATTTGTTGTTTGGAACCGTCTTCAAACTGTAGGTCCCGCCACTTATGTATACAATTAACACACACACAACATAAGTGGCTAGGTCATAATCCTAACTGAAGAGTTGTAATGACCAATTATGTACGTATGGGTACGTCAAATAGCAAAATTGCCGTATTTGGGGCTTAGAAACCCACTAAAACCCACAAGTGGTCTTACAGAATCCAATGCACAGATTATAAGTGATTGCTTGGTGCGGCTTATAGAGCAGGGGCATCACTGAACCATATTTCTTTGAAAATAACGATAGTACAACCATTATGGTCAATTGAAACGCATATTGCACCATGATTGCTGTTTTTTTTTGTATCCACTCTGACATCAAGGCTCATGACTCACCACAGATTCATTAGCAGATTGGGCTAATTGAGAGGTGCTAGAGCTTCATAAGTGTAGTCGCGCTCTCACCCTCTTTTGTTTGTGTATGTTTCTTTCTGTGTGACTCCTCCGATTCCTATTATCCTCTATACCTGCATGCCCTTCTTTCATTCTATGCCCTCTATATCCCTCCCTCTCTATAAAGACGTTGCAGAATGGGTCAATTTTGACCTTCGGGTACTATACTTGTCTTAACAGGCAAGTAGACATCCTCTAACCTAACCTAACCTAACCTAATCTAACCTAACAATTAATAAGCATTTGAAAGCCAATAATTGTGACGCTATTGCTAAGATACGACCTCAAAACCGTCGAAAAAGTGCGCGAAAATTGGTCCCATCGAATGAGTTACTGTGATGCCAGCCGCTTCACAACAAATTTCATATAAATTTGAAAAAATTTCAAACCGTTTTTATGTTTTATTGCATTTTTAAATTTAAACTTTCAAATGGCCTACCCTATACAATCGTCCATGTAAGAGACATCTTTTTCTTTAGTTCATCCTTAAAACCAAGTGTAGTGTAACTGCCAGTTAATTAAAAAACTAAAGAAAAAGAAAGAAAAAGAATATTCAGGATAACTATAACTTTTTTTGCAATGAAACTATGACAACAGAAATATGAGAAACGTACGTAAAAACCAAGTTAAAATTCTCAAGGGGATCTCCATCATCATAATGCCAATGATAATTCACAATAATCAGCACAATCATGATGATGACCAGTGAAGGAAGGAATAATAACAGCAGCACAAAGGGGGGATGAGGTGTAAATGAAATTACAACATCAACGAAGTAAAAGTTTTTCCTGCAAAGAGTTATAATAAACAAGAAAACTACATTTTAATTATTTATTAAAAACCATATACTTACATCCTTACACAGGGTGGCTGATATGTTTTGCAACCAACTTCAGGTTGTTATCATTTGTATACCGCTCGTCTGACAGCCGGCAGATTTATCGCCAGTGACAGTTCATTTCATGATTTACAAGCTTCCAAAAGCATTTTGATCTATTGCATTCAGAAAGAAAGGTATTCGTGATGGAATTCAAGCGGAAAACCACATTTGGCTATTGTTAGAGCCCTCCAGCATTTAAATGCGAATTAATCTTTTGTTTCTCGTACCGTTGCTCGTTACTGTGATACTGTTTGTGTTTCATCGCATCCAAAAAGCGGACGAAAAAAAAACGGTAACAACACCAGAAATGATCCGAAAAGTGAATGCCAGATTTGATCGAAATCCACGCCGCAGTGGTAGAAAAATTGCTCGTGAGCTGAAAATATCGTGAGAACGGATTGCAACACATATTGAAAAATGAATTTGGACTATAGCCATTGAAGTTCTAAAAAGTGCAGGAGCTCATCGATGGACAAAAAAAAGTTAGACTGGAAAGAGCAAAAGAGTTACTTCGCTTGCACGAAAGTGGCCAGTTACCGGATTTGGTTTTCTCCGATGAAAAGCCATTCCAAATTCAGCAGTTCGCGAACAAATAAAATGATCGGGTTTACTTCCCATGGAGGTCAGCTGAAAATTTACACTAGCGATTAGTCATTAGATCTCAAGCGCCGCCGATGGTAATGGTGTGGGCCGCCGTAACGGCCGATGGTCGCTTCCCACTCGTATTTATCAACCGTGGGGTGAAAATAAATTCCGAATGTTATCGGGAAAATGTCTTAAAGACAGTATTGCAGCCCTGGGCAGACAAACATTTCAGCTGCAGGCCATGGACATTCCAACAGGACTCAGCACCATCGCACTTATCGCGCTTCAACCAAGAATGGCTTAAAAAGGAGGTTCCTCGCTTTTTTATCGACCACACAATGGCCACCAAAATCTCCAGATCTCAATCCGTTGAACATTTGCGCCTTTGGCATTTTGGAGAGTAAGGTTCCTACTAAATTAATCCAAATTGTGGATCATCTTAAGACGGCACTCGCCGGGAATGGGTCCAAAATACCGCAGAGCCAGTTTCGTGCAGTTTGTAATGATTTCGTCAGCCGTTTGAAAGCCATAATTCGTACCAAAGGTGGCCAATACGAACAAATCTAAATTGATTCTAAAATTTGATGTTTGATTTCCAACATTTTTTGCTTTTGAACAATAAAATTAAAAAAAAAAAATTTGAAAAAATTAAGCGCTTTACTTTGTTGCATTATATATCAGTCCACCCTGTACACATATAAACAACAAGAAACTTAAATGACAAAAGTATGTCACAAATACATTAAAATGAAAGAAAATGAGAATGACTGCGAAGGATTTACTTGTTGGTGAGAGAGTGTAATGGTCAATGAATTAATTTCCGCTTGACTTAATAAGAGAACCCTTTAGGTGCTTTTTCACTTTTGTTTGGCCTGTTCGTAAGGCTTAATATGTTTTGATAATTGTAAGGCAGCTTAACAACAACAACAGTAACAATAGGATTTAATTATTCATTACAATTTCATTACAAGACAATAACAATGAAGCTGGAAAAGGTCTCCTGCATACGTCTAAGAAAGTTTAGATAGAAAACCTATCCTTAAGAAACCATATTCTTATGTAAGAGGAAGTTTAGGATATAGGCACACATGTCAAGTTTAAATATAAACAAGAAAATATAGAAGAGAGTGAGAAAAAGCTATGAATAGTAAGAGAGAGAGAGAGAGAAGGAGAGGAATAGAAAAAGAGATTAAAAACTTGTCTATTATTATTATTACATTGTCCCTTATTTTAACATACCAATCCATAAAGAAACTTTTAAACTACCAGACACTCCTTTCTTCCCTCTCTCTCTCTCTCTCTATCTTTCTTTTCCGGGCCAAACTAATATAAATTTTTAATACAGACATATTGGTCATTACTTATTTACATTTAAATAATACGAAACCATATTTGACATTTTGACATAAAACACAGTAAAAGTCTTTTCCTTCCTTTATTCTTTCCCACACTCCTTGTCCCTGTCCCTGTCTTACTTTTATCTTTTCTCATTAAATTATTTGTCTTTCTTCTTTGGCTTGATGTGTCTGTATGTGTGTGTTACAATGTATAATAATGTGAAATTAATTGAAAATTAACATGACCTAATTGTACATATAAAAACAACAAAATATATACACACAGTTACAAAAGTATACATACGATTAAAATATTTTAGAAATTGTTTAACCAAACCGTTTTCATTGAAAACGAAAGGACTTTAAGACGGCTGAACATTGTCTTGACAGATGTTTCCACTCTCTGATTCCGGGTAGGGATGACTGGAATCCTGATACGATCGTCCCCCCGGATGTCCTGGATATATATACTGACGGGTCTAAACTCGAGGTTGGGGTTGGAAGTGGTGTCTATTCTAGGAAACTGGACCTGAATATTTCTCTCCGTCTGCCAGACTACTGCAGTGTGTTTCAGGCGGAGGTGATGGCAATTTACCGGGCAGCTCAATGGATCCTCGTCAACGATGCTATCAGTCTCGTCTCGATCTTTTCAGACAGTCGGACTGCGATAAGATCTCTGTCAGGTTTCGTGATCAACTCTAGGATTGTTAGGGAATGTCGCCGCTGTTTCGACCTTGTCTCAGGGCGCTTCACCAGTGTCTCTCTGCTGTGGGTCCCCGGGCACAGTCAAATTCCGGGAAACTGTAGGGCCGACGAGCTCACCAGAGCTGATGCGCTTCTTCCGGAATCCTCTTCTGTTGAGTTGGGTATGCCACTTGCCTCGATCAAACTGACCATTGCGCGGAGGTTCCTTCGGGACGCCAACCTATTCTGGATCAATGAGAAGTCTTGCTCCACCGCTAGACTTACCTGGCCCAGGATGGATTGAAGGCGTACCAATCGATTACTTGGTCTCGGTGGTGATGTCATCTCGACTGTAGTGGCCGTGCTTACGGGTCATTGCATCATGGGTAGGCACGCCGAGAGAATGAGGCTCCCTTTTAACGACTTCTGCCGTGCACGCAGGTTCACTGAGGAGGAGGAAAGCGTTATTCACTTTCTTTGCCAAAGCCCGCCTCTTGCTAGGTGTAGATATAGGTTATTTGGCTCCCCATTCCTTGTTAGCTTAACGGAGCTATCTTCTATTGACATCAAGGATATAGCTTCATTCATCAAATTTTCTGGCTGATTTTCCAGTACGGAGTAGTCGTGCTTTTGTTGTGCTGATCAACTTCTTTCTTCTCTGATTTGGCGGAACTTGGTTAGTACAGGGACTGCCTGTCACACGTGGCATCACAATGGGCTGCCATGCGTGCTCAAGTGAGTTTTCTGATATCAGAGCTACCACTACGACCTAACCTAAGATGGTCTTTTGCATGGATTAAAAAATTGCTGAAATTTGTTAAAGCCTCCTCCTCTACAGGCTTGGACAGCCTTATAAAAGTATACATACGATTAAAAAAATTTCATAAATTTTTGAATGCAATGCAAAAGACCGTCTTAAAACCGAGGAAAAATGTCAGACAATTATAAAGATTTTCAACGAAAACGGATTGTTTAAAAAGTGTCTGAAATTTGTTAACCGTATGTATACTTTTGTAACCATGTGTACATACATACTCATCAGCTCATGTAAAGTTATGCGTTGAGTGTGAATATTTTAAGCACATTTTAAAATATGCTTGAATTCATTGTAGATAGGTAGGTAGGCGAGTTGAAGATGACGAGCTCAACCAAGTTATCATGCCAATCGGCATACAACTGGGTCATGAAACCTTCTTATGACTCATCACTAAGGGTTGATAATCATATATTTTTTAGGAAGTCTTTACCTCGATTTTGTAGAAACTTCCTTTACTTCTTCCAATTCACTTCTCTGATGCGAGTTGCATCTGGAATAGTATTTTCCAAATATATTCCGATAACAATGACATTAAAGCTGAAATGTTCGCTCATTAATGTACTACAGGCTCTATTTTTCACCCTTAAAATACTGATGATTTTGCCCTTATAAGGACCACATAGCTAGAATCTAGTCGATGCAACATTTTCCTTCACCTTCTGAGTTGATCTCCAATGCATTGAAAAAACATTGGAATACCTAAGCTTATGTTGTGAAATACTGTGGTATGTACTAACCCAGGTCAGACATCAAAACGAAAAATATTCCTTCGGCGACTTCCTCTCAACAGATTTCTGACAAAGACTCCGAGAGTAAAAATTGTCATGAAAAGCTTCTCAAAAATCTGTCGTTCGGAGTCGACTTTAAACTGTAGGTTCCGTCACTCATGTATAAAATTAACGCACACAACATAAGTGGTGTGAGAAGCTAGGTCGTAATCCTGACTGAAGGGTTGGAAAAGCCAACCAAGACAATCAAACCAATCAAGACAAACATACTATTACCGGCCAGAACCAAATTTAACAAATTATCAGAGGGCTGGATCATATTTTTCCTAACTGTAGGCATACCCGCTTGAAAGGTGATATTATACGTATTGGTCATTACAAGCCTTCAGTCAAGATTACCGCCTAGCTTCTCATACCACTTATATTGTGTGTGTGTCAATTTTATACATGACTGCCGGGACTTACAGCTTAAAGTCGACTATAAATGACTGATTTTTGAGGAACTTTTTAATGGCAAACTTATTTATTCCCAGAGGTTTTGCTGGGAATCTGCTGAGAGGAAATCGCCGAAGAAATATTTTTCCAGATTATATTTTGTTGAAGCTGTCTGACCCGGGGTTTGATAGTATGATTTTTGTTACTTCAGAATAGAGACCACGTTCCGTCCTATCACTATGTTTAGAGCCGTTTATGTAGCAACAAGTCTTTAGGAAAATCTGTGCAATGTGTCGATAAATGTTTGTCGCAATAAATCGATTGTGGTATGAGATGTATGCAAGGTTGCATCATCCTATTGAAACCAAACTTCGTTCATATCAATACCACTAAAAGCGAGTACAAAAAAATCGTTTAGCCCATACTAAGATAGATGCCTCCATAGGCCATAATAGTTGAACCATCCTCATTTTCAAAGAAATATAAGTGAATACTGTCTCCGCTCCAAAAAGCCGCACCAAACAGTTACACATAATCGTTCTGTTAGGATTGCGAACTGACTACACACAACATAAATGGTGTGAGAATTTAATTTTATGCCTGACTGGTGGGGACATATAGTTTGCAGCCGATTCCGAGTGACAGATTTTTGAGAAACTTTTCATGGCAATTTTTATGTATTCTCAGAAATTGTGCCATAAATCTACCCCCAAAAGAAATATATTTTCGTATTTCGTTTTGTTGGAGAAGTCTGACCTGGGGTTTGAACTACGGATGCCAAACGGGATCGATTTTAATAAATTTCCTAATCCCGGGATATTTCGAGATAATTTGGGATTCAAAAATCCCGAAAAATCACGAGAAAAATCGCGATTTTCTCTTAATAATAAAAATATTTTGTTAACAAAATCATTTGTAATCCAATTATATCAGAATTATATCTCATTAAAAATAGAATATGAAAACAGCAAGACAAAATGTAAAAAAGAAGCGTAAATTAACAAAGAAAAAATTATTCATACATAAGTAAATGCATTAGTTTTAAGAAAATTATTTGGATTCCAATAAAAAGATTAAAGCATCTAACATATGATCTGAAAGGCTTGAACGAATTTTGCTGTCAACATACCCTGCTGTTGAAAAATACTTCTCGCAACCAACATTTGTTGGTAAAATAGTTCCAAGGTAGCTCTACGCAGTTTGTAAATATTCACCCCTACCAACTCCTGATATAAATAAATCTATTTCCTTGGACAGTTGAGTATCTAAATCAGTTAGCCTTTTAACTCGTTTTATAGGGCTTTTGCTTTCTTCGATGCCTTCAAATAATTTTTTATTAATGGAAGTAGAGTTTTCCTCATCTGAGAAGCTATTATCGAAATCAAGTGATATAGAATTTTTTTTTCAGGACCTTTTTTCACAATCCCGAAAATCCCGGGACAACTTTTTAAAAATCCAGGTATTCGGGATTTTATGAATCCCGAAAATGGCGGGATTTCGGGAAACGGTATTTCCCGATTGGCATCCCTAGTTTAAACCGCAGCCTTATATCTAATAAGCCACTACACCGCTAGACAACACCTACTAGACAACGGCAACTTCAAGTTTTATCTAAATCAAGTTTTCTTAAAATGTTTGCCTATCAAATGATTTTTTGTACAATGACTCAATTCGACCTCCGGGTACTGTACTTACCTTGATAGATAGGTACACGTCTTCTAACCTAAATGGGTTTTGATTTCTATATACTTTTCGTTCCACAGAAAAATTATGAATGAATGCAGAAGGGAAGTTGTCTTTTTGATAAGAAAATCTTTTTGGAAATTTATTTATTGTAACACTACCAATATACATACACTAATACCTCGGTTTGCGTCGCAAATAGGGCCTGAAGAAATGGAACGCTAACCGAAACGGCGCAAAACGAAGTACGATTTTCCACACATTTGTATTAAATTTCATTTAATTGGTTCCGAGATTCATAATTTTAGCTGAAAAAAATAGATTTTTCAATACAAAAATATTTAATTTATTAACAACCTACAACTTGCAATCATCAGACAATATAAATACATACGCATGTGTATATATTTACATTAGACTTAAATGGGAAATCCCCTTTTTCTGTTCTAACTTTGTACAGACATTTTCATATTAACGAAGAAAACTGAAATAAAAACGACGCAACTTCGAAGTCATAGAAATTTTAAAGAGACATAACCTCGAATTTGCATTAAATTTAAACGGGAAATCCCCTTTTTCTGTTTTAGCTTTGTAGAAACATTTTCGTATTAACGACATAAGTCGAAGCACTAACTACGCAACTTGGAAACATGCGATGCAAACTGAAACAAAAACGATGCAACTTCGAAGTCATAAAAATTTTAAAGAGATATAACCTCGAATTTGCACTAAATTTAAACGGGAAATCCCCTTTTTCTGTTTTAGCTTTGTAGAAACATTTTCGTATTAACGACATAAGTCGAAGCACTAACGACGCAACTTAGAAACATGCGAAGCAAACTGAAACAAAAACGACGCAACTTCGAAATCACAGAAATTTCAAAAAGACGCAACTTCGAGGCAGACGCAGAAAGAGGCGACGCAAACCGGGGTATTAGTGTATTTATTTTAAATATTTAAAAAGGCAATAAAACTGGTACCATTCACATGTTCTGTTACGTTGTCACATAACTTACGTACTGTTGTGCACTTTGCTTTTAAACGTTCGTTATTTTAAATACTTAATACTCGATTTTTTTTTTGTGTCATTTTAAAAGTTAAGAAAATAAAAGAAACTTTCAACTTCTTTTTGTATTCCTGTAAAACACATTTAATACCCTCACGTTTGTATTGTATTCTATTTGTTTATCTTTCTTTTCTATTCTTTCTCTTTCTCTGTTTCTTGTATTTTGTAACCATTTTTAGACATTCCACAGACCACAACTGTAACAACTTTGGCTCCAACTGTTTCAACAAATACGGTGCCCATGTTGGTAACGAAATACAATAAAGGTATGTATGCTACTACCATGTATGTATAAGTGAGGGTATATATGTATATGTATGTATGTATGTATGTATGTATGTATGTATGTGTGTGTGTGTATACTATAAAGGTATAAGTTTAAAATGTTAAATACTATTACGTTTACTATTTGAAATGAGTCGTTTGCACAGCATCTAATACTATTAAAATGCATTTGGTTTCCTGTGTTCTCTTTTACTCCCTCTCCTTCTCTCTCTCTCCCTCTCTCTCTCACACATACACACACAACTACAATCTTTCTCTTTCTCTCTCTCTCTTTTTCTTTGTTTGTATACTTTAACAATATTGTTGTTGTTATTGTGGTATTTTGCTGGTGATGATGATGATGATGGTGATGGTGATGGTGATGGTGGTATTGGTATTTTCCTCCTTCATGGCTTTTATTTGTGCTGCAAAAATGCTTTGGAACAGAACAACGTTATAACTTTCAACAGAATAATAATAACAACAATAACTACAATCATAAATTGCAAAGAACTAAATCAAAAATGGATTTACAACAACAACAACAGCAACAACAACAACATCAACAGCAGGGAAACTTAAATAATATGTACATGGGAGCAACATCCACATTATGGAATCAACAACAGCAACAGCATCAACAGGATCGTTATAGTGGTGTCAGAGAGCATTATAGCCATCAAGGTGAGTTAGTCTTAAACAAACAAAAAAAAAGCAAAAAAACTTTGAGCTGGAACTTGGGTAATACAAATAAGTCCAAAGAGAATTCTTTCTTTAATTTTTCAATAAAATTTAATAAGAAAATCAGCTTAACAAAGAATGGCAAATGAAAGGAATTTAAAAGTCGTTAGTAGAAAGCGAAAAAAAGTAGAAATTTTTTTAAGCCAGTTAAGGTTTCAGAATTTAGTACGATAGCTTATTAGATGGATTTGATAACCAAAAAAAAGCTCTTGTTTTTATCCATATTTTAATTGCCTTTATCAAGCATTTAGAAGTCGCCGTAGTCTAGTAGGTAGTGTGCTGGCTTATTAGACCTAAAGTCAGGGATTCGAGCCCTAGGCCAGATATAAAAACAAAATACAAAAAGTATTTCTTCCGGCGACTTCCTCTCAGCAGCTTATGGCAAAAACTCTGAGAATAAAAGAAATTGCCATTAAAAGTTTCTCAAAAAAATCTGTCGTTCGCAGGTCGACTTTATAATGCAACAAAGTAAAACCAAATTTTTTTTAATATTTTTTTTTTAATTTTATTGTTCAAAAGCAAAAAATGTTGGAAATAACATACAATTTAAGAATCATTTCAGATTTGTTCGAATTGGCCACCTTTGGTACGAATTATGGCCTTAAAACGGACGACAAAGCCATAATAGGCTGCACGAAAGTGGCTTTGCGGATTTTTTTTGGCCCATTCCAGGCGAAGCGCCGTCTTGAGATGATCGAAACTTTGGTATTTTTTAGTGAGAACTTTGCTCTCCAAAATGCCATAGGCGCAAAAGTCCAAAGGATTGAGATCCGGAGATTTTGGTGGCCATTGTGCGGTAGTCATTCTTGGTTGCCGCGTGCTGAGTAGGGTGGTGCTGAATCCTGTTGGAATGTCCATGGTCTGCCGCCGAAATGTTTGTCTGCCCAGGGCTTCAATACTGTCTTTAAGACTATTTCCTCTATTATATTCGGCATTTATTTCTACCCCAAGGTCGATGAATACGAGCGGGAAGTGACCATTGGCCGTTGCGGCGGCCCACACCATTTGCATCTGCGGCTTTTGAGTTCTGGTGGCTAATTGTAGGTGTAAATTTTCAGCTGATCGACCTCTTTGGCAAGTAAACCCGCTCATTTTGTTTGTTCACAAACTGAGCCATTTGGAATGGCTTCTCATCGGAGAAAACCAAATTCGGTAACTGGCCACTTTCGTGCAAGCGAAGTAACTTCTTGGCTCTTTCTAGTCTAATTTTTTTTGCCCATCGTTGAGCTCTTGCAATTTTTGGAACTTCAATGGCTTTAGTCCAAGTTCAGTTTTCACTATATGTTGCATCCGTTCTCGCAATATGTTCAGCTCACGAGCAATTTTTCTACCACTGCAGCGTGGATTTCGATCAAATCTGGCCTTTACTTTTCGGATCATTTCTGGCGTTGTTGCCGTTTTTCTTTTCGTCCACTTTTTGGATGCGATGTAACACTGCCAATATCACGAGAAACAAAAGATTTATTCACATTTAAGTACTGGAGGGCTCTAATGGTAGCCACCCGTGGTTTTCCAGCCAAATATAAAGCATGTTCAGCTCACGAGCAATTTTACTAGTACTCCGGCGTGGATTTCGATCAAATCTGGGTTTCACTTTTCAGATCATTTCTGGTGATGTTACCGCTTTTTTGGACGCGATGCAGCACTGCCAGTATCACGGTAACGAGCAATGGTACGAGAAAAAAAAATTTATTCACATTTAAATGCTGAAGGGCTCTAACGATATCCACCTGTGGTTTGGTTTTCCAGCCAAATATAAAGCAATCACACTATCACGCTTGAATTCCATCACGAATAACTTTTTTCCTGACGTGCAATTGATCAAAATGCTTTTGTAAGCTTGTAAGTAATAAAATGAACTCTGTCACTTGAATAAATCTGTCAGCTGCTAGACGAGCGGTTTACAAATGATAACAACCTGAAGTTGGTTGCAATACATATCAGCCATCCTGTAGAAATGCACTTTACTAGACAAGGTTAAAATTTTTTTTAAAAAATTCAAGAATTGTCGCAGTTTTCCGTGGTCTACTGGTTTGTGCTCCTCAGTAGTCTGATTTTAGTATCCATGAAAGTGAAGTTTCTTGGCCAAATAAATAAGGAATAATTCTGGCAGCTGTCAGACGAGCGGTTTACAAATGATAACAACCTGAAATTGGTTGCAATACATATCAGCCACCCTGTAATGATTATAACGATATAATGATGATTTCCTTTTGTAACGACATAGACTAGTAATTTCCGGCACGTATGAACGTATGATTTATATTGTGGCGTTAAATATAACGTCTACGCTCTTTAAGTTTCTTGACTGTTAAATCTCATTTTAAATAATTAAACATAATTACGAAGACTATTGTTCTCCCAACAGCCACATTTCCGTTTAAAGGCAGATTATATCCGGTTGCGTTTAATAGATTTCTGTTTCGATATACATTCTCTATCCTAGTAGACATTTATTTAACTTGGAGTCTGGTGGTTATAAGAAAGACAAAAGAATACATTCTCGATAGAAAAAAAAAAATTAAACATTTGCTTTCAATTGTAATACAAAGACAATAATGACTTCATTACTGGTTTTTTTATGGTCTGGGTTCGAGTGTTTGCATGGCATAAGGACTTTATTGAATTGCTGCCTTGTGAACCACACTGAACTTGAAGCCAAAAGATTGTTTGCAGCAAAAAAAAGAAAAATGGAAGAAAGATGAAAAAATTATTGAATATTTATTATTAAAATACAAAGTAATTTTTCTTCTTCACACACACACACACACAAATCTGCATTTTCTTTTATTTTATTTTATTTTCTTCCGCAAAATTGATGTGTCGTAAATCATTTGAATTTCAATATTTTTCTCTTGCATTCGTTACACAGTTTTTTTTTGGGTGCTCCTTTCAATGTAAGAAATGAAGACAAAATTTCTTATTTTTTTTATCCCTTGCTTTACTTTTTCCATTTTCCTTCCTATCCCTTCATTTTTTCCCTTTAAAACTTCCTTACCCCTATTATGTGTGGCATGCCACAATATCGTGGCATTTTATGCGTAATAAATTGCATTCCATTCCATTTTTTTTGTGTGTGTTTTTTCTCCCCCTACAGGATTAAATCAAATTCATTTGGATTTTCTTTTTTTATTCACACAAATTTTGAATGTCTTGCAATACTTCTCCTACAATCCTCCTATATCTTGCAACAATAATTCAGGGAAATCGCATGAAATTGTGAAAAATGAAGAAGTAAAAATCCGGGTAGGGAAATACAATATTGTGTAGACAATTGAACACAAGTATTGTAGTAAGAGTATCAAGCTTATCATCACCAGTATTTTTTATTTTCTTTATTTTTCTCTCCCTCTACTATAACCCTGTGTTACCATCATTGTCATCCGGCAAGAAGCAAAGGAAAAAAAAACCAAAAAATACTGACAGAAATGTGCGGATAAATTTCATTCTGCTTGAATGCCTTTATGTTTCCTATGTTTTTTCTGTAAGATTGCACGACAAATGCAAAGTGCTAGGAACAGAAGATATTGAATGTTACTGCAAGATTACAATGGCAGTTACAATGCAGACTAGACAAGACTGCAATGACAAGACAATTCTCCTGAATTGTGACTAAGCCTTTGGAAAAGGATACAGATTTCTTTAAAAAAGTATATTCTTAACAATTTGATCAGTTTTTTCTCCACAAACTTTAGTTTGTTGTCTTTGAATACAATATTTAAGGGAAGAGAATTCTCTGTCCAGGACCTGGTATGCCACTTAAGTATTTCATTTTGGACTAATTTTTACTCAGAGATCAGCAATGAATCGTTTTTCTGCTACTCATAAGCTCTTATGATATTTTGAGTATAAGTAAATCAAAAGAATTGAAATTCAACTACTCTGATTCATTCGTACTCGCTACAACATTGATTCAAAAGCATAAGTAGCAATAAGTATGAGTACAACGTTGACGTTTTTCCGCTACTCATAAGCAGTCATGCAATTTTGAGTATGAGTGAATCAACAGAATTGAAATTCAACTACTCTGATTCATTCGTACTCGCTACAACATTGATTTATAAGCACAAGTAGCAATAAGTATGAGTACAACGTTGACGTTTTTCCGCTACTCATAAGCACTCATGCTAATTTTGAGTATGAGTATGAATCAACAGAATTGAAATTCAACTACTCTGATTCATTTGTACCCGCTACAACATTGATTTATAAGCATAAGTAGCAATGAGTATGAGTACAACGTTGACATCAAACTCTTAACTTTTCGAAATATGTTTGATTCATACGCCTACTCATTCCAATTCATAAATTCAGTAAAATACTTATAATACTTATAAGTCATTTGAGTGACTCGAATCATTCATCAAAATTTACAGCCTTTATTGTTGTTACATATACAAACAAAGAAGAAAGGAAAGACAAAGACAACAAGTAAAGCATACACACAATTTTCTTGTGAGTATAGTAGTGCTCGTACGCGAATCATACTTATTTTGTGCTTCGTATAAATGTTAAGTACAGGCGAATCGAAGTCAATAACATCATGCGTATTGTTAAGTATGAATACGATGAGTACTTCCAACTTTGAGCACGAGTAGTATGAGTATGATATCAAAATAAGTATTAATGCGTATAAGTATCTGAAATTATAAGCATGACTCGAACCTATTAATGGTTTTGAATAAGAATGATAAACTAAAGATTACGCCTTGCGCATGATTTCCCGTTAGATGATATTGTTGGGCTATTTTAGTCTTTTTCATATGTGAAAATTAACATTTCTTCTGAAAAATGTGTGCACTACGTGAAAGTATTTGGCAGCCCTGCAATATAACTTACATTATCATTAGCCAATAGGAATACAATTTGCGTGACGTCATTGATTCAACAAGGGCAGAAAGTTTTAATTTTGTGTGCGTGATGGCATAATTTTTAGTTTATCATTCTTGGGTTTTGAATAATTGTTGCTGATCTCTGATTTAAATTTCTGATGGTAAGAAAATTAGATTCGGGTAATTCATTTACATACAGAAAGTTTATATCCACGTTTACATACCTGTACACATGTTCATATACATGTTTATATACATGATCATATACATGTTTGTATACATGTTTAAATACTTGTTTATATACTTATTTATATACATCTTTACACACATGCTAATATACATGTTTATATGCATTGTATACATCGGTTTCAAATCCATTCCCATTCGGATCAAATGTACTTTGAGTCCAGAGTAGCGTGCCAAAAGGCCAATCCTCAGGATCAGATTATTCATTGATAGTTCGATACATAGTTTAAGTCTCTGCTTCCTGTTTTAATTATCCAATAAAAATTCAGAATGCTTTATATCTGAAAAAGTCTTTGCCCCTCTCTCTATTTTCTCTTTTTGCTGAGTATACCCTTTCAAATATTTTTCTTATTCCACAGAGAAATTCTTGCCTAAATAGCTGCATGGAAACTCTTGTCCTCCTAAGATCATCTCTCTGCTTATTGACGAATTCTCACATGTCCTTGCACACTGCGAGGAATAACTACGTGTTCCCTACCTTCTTAATTCAGGTTCCCTACCATTTTAGCGTAAATTTCATAAGATCAAAATGCTCGGATGGTGGCCTGTCTGTCCGAGAGAATTCTTAACTTTTGTCCTTTGTAGTTTTCGTGGAAGTTGAACTGAGCTTTCAAAATAACTGTGAGATTCCTCATGGACTTGGAATATTTCGCTCATATAACACTCATACAACAACTGAGCTTGTCACACACCACATATGTTGTGTGTGTAAATTTTACACATGTGTGGGGCGGCACCATAAGAAGTTGCCCTGGTCTAGTAGGTAGTGTGTTGACTTATGTAAAGCCAGGGTTTGAGCCCCAGGTCAGACATCAAAATAAAATACAAAAATTATTTTATCGGTGATTTCCTCTCAGCAGATTTGTGGCAAAAACTCTGAAAGTAAACAAAAAAACCTGCCATGTAAAGTCTCTCAGAAAACATCTGTCGTTCGGAGTCGACTTTAAGCTTTAGGTCCCGCCGCTTACGTATAAAATTAACGCACACAACATAAGTGGTGTGAGAAACTAGATCAATAATCCTAACTAAAGGGTTGTAATGACCAATTATGTATGTAACACACATACATAATTTATTATTACAACACTTTAGTCAGGTTTACGACCTAGCTGGTCACACCACTTATGTTGTGTGTGTAAATTTTCCACTTGAGCGGCAGGACCTACAGTTTAAAGTTAACTGCGATAGTCAGATTTTTTGAGCCGCTTTACATGGCAATTTTATTTACTTTGAGAGTTCTTGCGAGAAATCCAAAGATATATTTTTTCATATTTTGTTTTAGAGATCTTCGATCTAGAGTTTGATTCCACATGCTACGTCTTATAAGCCAAGACTAGCGTTACCGCTGGAAATTTTTAAGAAGTCGCAGAAAAAGGAGATTTTTGAAAAAAAAGTCGCACAAAAAGTGTATTTTGGCAGTAAAAAAGGGAAACATTTTTAAAAGAAAAGAAAATGTCTATAGTCTAGTCTAGTCTAGTCTACAGTCTAGTTTCTAGTCTAGTCTACAGTCTAGTCTCTAGTCTAGTCTACAGTCTAGTCTCTAGTCTAGTCTACAGTCTAGTCTCTAGTCTAGTCCCTAGTCTAGTCTCTAGTCTAGTCCCTAGTCTAGTCTCTAGTCTAGTCTCTAGTCTAGTCTATAATGTAGCCTCTGGTCTAGTCTCTAGTTTAGTCTATAGCCTAGCCTCTAGTCTAGTCTATAGTCTAGTCTCTAGTTTAGTCTATAGTCTAGTCTACAGTCTAATCTCTAGTCTAGTCTATAGTGTAGCCTCTAGTTTAGTCTCTAGTTTAGTCTCTAGTCTAGTCTATAGTCTAGTCTCTAGTTCAGTCTCTAGTTCAGTCTCTAGTCTAGTCTATAGTCTAGTATAAAGTCTAATATACAGTCTAGTCTATAGTCTAGTCTTTAGTCTAGTCTGTAGTCTAGTCTGTAGTCTAGTCTTTAGTCTAGTCTATAGTCTAGCCTATTCCATACTATAGTGTAGTCTATAGTATAGTATATAGTCTAGTTATTGTCTAGTACATAGTCTAGTTATAATCTAGTCTATAGTCTAGTCTGTAGTCTAGTCTATAGTCTAGTACATTGTCTAGTCTATAGTCTAGAAAAAATGCTTTTTAAAAAAGGGGAAAAAAGGGTCAAAAATCTTGAAAAGTGTCAGATTTAGTTAATTTTAGTGAGGGGGCACAAAAAGTGGCGAGGTTGCTGAAAAAGTGTCAAATTGCGACTTTAGTCGCTAAACGGTAACGCTGGCCAAGACACGACCTAATAGACTACGGAGGCTTGGACACTAGATGAAATATTGAAGGGATTACACAAGAATCGAACCTCAGTTGATATAAATTTATTCGGAATGATGATCGTGTGTCAATTGGATTCGATATGAAATTAAATTTTTTTGAACCGTTCCAATGAAATGTTGAAGGGATTACACTAGAATCGAACACACTGTCTCAGACCTCATTTGATATAAATTCAGTCGGAGTGATGATCCTGTGTCAGTTGGATCCAATTGTGCTATAGAAAGCATTCTAGTATGCCGTGAATAGATTGATCATGTCAAAAATTGATACAATCATAGAGTACTTTAAAGGAATTTGAACTTCATACAAAATGTATCTTCTATTCCCCCTTTTTTCATCTTCTATTTATTGAAACTCCTGTCAAGACAACCTTTTTTTTTGTTTTGAAACATATTTTCCATTGCAAATTCCAGCTAGGCATTAAGCAATCTTTTATACAAATCCCTTGTATACACAGTTCAATAAGCCCTTTAGCTATTTAGCAGGACATTTCTAAAAGCACTTATGACAGTTAAAACTGATTGTGCTGTTTTAACTCTTGGCAATAGCACACTATACACCTCTAGTATTCCATGTATGATCGAGCATGTAGGAAGGATGGTCAGTTATAATGTATAACAAATCATAGAAGAGTGGGTGTAACAAATAAATGTTTGTATGTGTATGCATGTATGGGTTCAATATGACAATCTACCGTTTTTATTTTTTTTATAACAACAATATGACTTTATTACAAAATGACTTGTAACCAAACCCCCTTATGATATGCTTTACTTTTTTTATCGTTTCCTTTTACAGTTTGTTGTTGTTGTTTTTTTTATTTGATTGTGTGTCATACAAATAAATAATATTTCATGTATGTGTGTAAGGGTATGTATAAGCTTAAGGGTAACAACACACAAAGTAATAAATTCGAGTGTATAACGTCGTATAACAGTTTAAGGTGTGAGTTGTTATAGATGAAATTGGAATTCAATGCACACACTAACACATTGAAATAAACCATAAAAATACAACAACGTGAACATCAATAACACATTTGGAATGCTTAAAGCCAAAATATTAATGCTGCTCTGTATGTGCTTTTATTTCGTCTCTCTCTCTCTCTCTCTCCTTTTGTTTTTATGTGTAAGGATGTGAAGTGTTTTGTTTCTTGTTGTCAATTTGTTGCGATTTTCTCTACAATTTCTTTTTTGCAAAAACAGCAAAATTTTGTTTTCTTATTTATTTCTAGATTTGTTATGCTTGTTGTTTTGATTTTTTCTTTCTTCCTTAAACTTCTCTTCTTTCTCCTTTCCTAACTATAGCACCACATGTGTGCCTGTATGTGTGTGTCTGTGTTTGTGAGTGTAAAAGCCAAAATGTTGTTACAGTGACGTGACAAATTCTCATGCTTTTAACTTCATTGTTTATGCTGCAATTTACAAGCGATAATAAAACAAAACAACGTCAAATTCCCCCGGCTCCTTATCCTCTGTACCAGAATTCGATCAATGTTTCTTTTGTTGTTTTTGTTGTTGTTTTCTTTTTTATAGATATTGAAAATATCGTTAGTTGTTGTTATGTTGTTGCTTATCCCCAAAGGTGTTTTTAAACTTTTTTGCATTATTGACATTTACCAGAGGGATATAATGACAAACATTTGTTGTATTTATTGCTGCTGCCGCTGCTGCTGTTGTTGTTTAAACGTTTTAACATACTTTTTGCTTTTGTTGCTTATATTTTTCCATATTTTTTTTATTATTTTATTTGTTTTCTTTATTTTTTCCTTTTGGTGTTATTGTCGTCTCTTTTTGTGTTTTACGATTATTGACTTATCGATGAAGTAATTGATGTTCAAATGAATCAATAACAAAAATACTGAAGGAAATTTCTCAAGAAATTTTAAAGAGACTGTCGTGCATATAAAAAAAATTTTTTTTTGTTTACAACTTTACTGTACACAAACAAGGATATTAAAGCGGAGTTATAAAATAATACACGACCTTCGTAAAATTCTGGCTTTTAAATAAAAATATTAATCGATAGTAAATAGATGTTTTACGTGAACAAAAAAATGTTTAAATGTCTTCAAGTTAAATTTTCTGTGGAAAATTATTCGAAAGCGTTAAAATTTTCTATTGAAATAGCTTCGGAATTTAGTTTTTTAAAGCAGTTATTGGGTTTTAAACTTTGTTTTGCAAAGCTTACATCATTGATCCTTGCAAGCCTTCAGTCAGAACTTGCTTCTCATAACACTTATGTTGTGTGTGTTAATTTTAAAAGGAGTGGCGCAACCTACATTTTAAAGTCGACTTCGAACAAGAGATTTTCGATAAATTCTTTGTGGCAATTTTATTTACTCGCCGAGTTTTTGCTAGAAATCTGCTGACAGGAAATCACCGAAAAAATTTTTTTCATATTTCAGTTTTGATGTCTGACCTGGGATTTGGACCGTGGCCTGACGTCTAATAAGCGAACACATCATCATCATCATCATCATCAAATTCCTGCTAAAAGAAGTTTTCAAGAATCGCATGACCAATAAACTATGACCAAGTAGTTCCCATAATCTAGAATTTAGTGTGTTGGTTTATTAGACGTACGGCCACGGTTCCAACCCCAGGTCAGACAGCTCCAACAAAAACGAAAAATGAAAAAATATTTCTCCTTCTATTACCTCTAAGCAGATTTCTGGCAAAAACTCAGAGAATAAATAAAATTTGCATGGAAAAACTATCGCTCGCTGTCAGCTTTAAACTATACGCCCCGCCACTCACATCTAAAAATTAAAACTCACAGCATTAGTGGTGTGAGAAGCTGGGTCATAGTCGTGAATGGTTGTAATAACCATTTATGTTTGTAAGTATGTAAAGGACTGATCAATGCCCTTCTCAAAAGGATATTAACCATTGAAGCCGACAGTTAAAGTTCATCTAAAACATTAACTTTTTCGCGATGAATCTCTTGGATCCCATGTTTTTGGTTTCGTCCCATGGTTTCATTAAGAAAAGAGCGTTATCGTTGGGATTGATTTTTCATTCAGTGAACACATGTCGTTGTCCATGTTCGTTTACATTCAGTTCCTATAACAATTGAATTTTGTACAGATGCAAGCTGGAAACATAATGTAAAATTCTCCCAGTTGTGGTCTATGCAATGTTAAGTTCTTCTGAGCAATTTTAAATTAATTGCTTCAGATTATCTTGCACGCACTTCTCACTAACAATGGTGCACTCGGGTTTAGCCATTATATCTCATTCTGTAAAGCGATTATGTAAAGCGTCATTATGTAAAGCGATTACGTTTTCCATTCGCTCAAGAATGGGCCTCATAGCAAAAAATGTTTTTCCACGCAGAAGGTTGACCGAACAGAACACCCATTTGGAGAAAACAATTTTATTACTTGCACGTATCGTTGGGTGCTATATCCGCCCATGCTGATTAGACAAAGTAGATTGAATGTATGAAAGCTAATTAAACAGATGAAATCGCCAAAGTCCAGAGGGTATTGTGTTGGAGTAATAGACGTGAGGCTGTGGTTTAAACCTCAGGTTAGATATCAAAACGAAGTATGAAAACATATTTTTTTCCGGTGTCATTCTCTCAGCAGATTTCTGGTAAAAACTCTAGGAGTAAAAATACAATTGTCATGAAAAGTTTAGCAGAAATTTGGTATTCGGAGTTGACTTTAAACTGGATAAAATGAACACATGTACTGTAATGAGCATTCAGAAAAGCCTGACAAAAGGCTTGTAATGATCAAATAAGTAAGTAGGCAAGTGCCACTAGCCGAATAACCATCCTTTAGAATTATTTCTATTCGAACTTTCTGCAATTTCTCCACTGTATACCTCCATTCCTACAATGTGCTTCCATATAATACCGTAATTTGGAATAACTTGTAGCTGCTGCTTATTACCTAAAGCATTTCTTGTGAGGCACTTAAAATCATTTTCATTTTTCAGACTGTTCATCGATTTGGAAATTTTTTGCAAAGAGTTTTTGGAAATTTAAAATTTTTCTTTAAAAAATCTTGATAAACTCAAACGATTTCTTTACAGAAAATGTTTGTAAAATTGATGCTTTAACTGTAACTAGATATACAGGGTGGCTGATATATAATGCACCAAAGAAAAGCGCTATATTTTTTTAATTTTATTGTTCAAAAGAAAAAACATGTTGGAAATAACATCAAATTTTAGAATCAGTTTAAGATTTGTTCGAATTGGGCACCTTTGGTACGTATTATGGCCTTCAAACGGCCGACAAAGCCATCACAGGCTACACAAAAGTGGCTCTGCATTAGTGGCCCATTTCCGGCGAAGCGCCGACTTGAAGTGGGCGACACTAGTATTTTTTAGTGAGAACCTTACTCTCTAAAATGCCCCAGGCGCAAAAGTCCAACGGAATGAGATCCGGAGATTTTGGTGGCCATTGTGCGGTAGAATTGAAGCGAAGAACCTCCTTTTTAAGCCATTTTTGGTTGACGCATGCTGAGTGCGGTGGTGCTGAGTCTTGTTGGAATGTCCATGGTCTGCGGCCGAAATGTTTGGCTGTTTAGGGCGTCAATAGTGTCTTCAAGACATTTTCCCGATAATACTCAGCATTTATTTTTTACCCCACGGTCGATGAATACGAGGGGGGAGCGACCATCGGCCGTTACGGTGGTCCACACCATTACCATCGGCGCCGCTTGAGTTATCGTATCCAATCGCTGGTGTACATTTTCAGTTGATCTCTTTGACAAGTAAACCTGATCATTATGTTTGTTCACAAACTGCTCAATATGAAATGGCTTCTCAGCGGTAACTGGCCACTTTCCAGTCTAAGTTTTTAGTTAATCGGTGAACTCTTGCCCTTTTTGGAACTTCAATGGCTTTAGTCCAAGCTCATTTTTCATTATGTGTTGCAATCCGTTCTAGCGACATGTTCAGCTCACGAGCAATTTTTCTACCACTGCAGCAGGGATTTCGATCAAATCTGGCCTTCACTTTTCGGATCATTTCTGGTGTTGTTACCTTTCTTTTTCTGCCACCTTTTGGACTCGATACAACACTGCCAGTATCACGGTAACGAGCAATGTTACGAGAAATAAAAGTTTTATTCACATTTAAATGCTGAAGGGCTCTATCGATAGCCACCTGTGGTTTTCCAGCTAAATATGAAGCAATCACATAACTTTTTTTCTGAATGCAATAGATCAAAATGCTTTTGTAAGCTTGTAAATAATAAAATGAACTGTCACTGGAATAAATCTGTCAGCTGTCAGACGAGCGGTTTACAAATGATAACAACCTGAAGTTGGTTGCAATACATATCAGCCACTCTGTATATGGACATGTTGTTTAATTACTATCCGCTTGTTATTTCCGTACTATTTTCACTAGAATTACCTACAAAAAGTTTGGATTGTTGCAAACACGTTTGGTTTAATAAGATACTTTGCTTTTCGCCATATAATTGCTAAGATTTTTAGCCCTTTTTATGCCCAAACTATGTTATAAGGAGGCAGTCCCTAGGAATAAATCTGTCAGCTGTCTGACGAGCGGTTTACAAATGATAACAACCTGAAGTTGGTTGCAATACATATCACCCACCCTGTATTTGAGCGGAATAGATGGCGTATCAAGAGTTCTTTTAAGCCCTTATGCAAATGCACAATTTTCCAATAATTTACTTATAATGACGACCACAGTTAGTTTAAAATTCTATTTATTTTTAATGTTAAACATTAAATAAAAAATCAGACCACACACAAAACATAATTAAGTTTGCCAAAAAGCTTTTAATAAATAATGCCCGATTACCAGTAACGACTTCTTTAAAGTTCTTGTCACGTTTTGGGTTACAAAATATTTCATGTCCCTGCAACAATTTAACTTTATTTTGGTAGCAATTAAATATTAAATTTAACAAAAAAACAATGTTCATATGCAAAATTCACAACTAAAATAACAAAAGAATAGAAAAGCTATACAAAACAAAACTCATTTCCAATTTAAGTTTATGGTCTCAACTCCCAGCAATAACTTCTGAATGAATTTGTGTGGCAAAGTTGTCGTTTTAAATTCAAAAACGCAAATGAACAAACGCACTAAACATTTCATATTAAAATACGTACGTCCATACGTATGTATGTAACCCTTTCCGAAAGGACTATAATGCTTATGTCCTTGCACTTAAAATTTTACCACACACACACATCATACATATGAACCGTTTTGCTTATACTTGCCTTGCTTTACTAAGGGACTTTTAATGTCTGGCTGTGTCGTTTGGCTTAGGGAATATAAAAACCAAATGTTTCTTGCCTTTTATTTCCACTGATTGTTTTCTCTGTACATTTCAATACACAAAAAATAATGGTTTTTGGCCATAAATGAAACAAAAAAGAAAATGAAACACACACAGACGGTCTCGAACGTGTTTGCCCGGAATCCAGCAGGAAAATGGAAATCCTTAGATAGTTACAGTTTTTCCCTTTTTTACTTTTTAAGTGATAGCAACATTGGCAACAGGGAATACTGGAAGAAAATTGTACAGTAAATCGATAAACCTTATGCTAGGCCAGCAAAGAAGAGCCCTCATGCTAAGCACCCAATTGGTTATACGTTTACATGTAGTAAACGGCTCTAAAGTAACAAAGCATAAGTTATTCAGCACGCGCTGCTTAATGAAAACCGTTGTAAGTGAGGTTTGAAGTACATAAGTGAGGTTTGACGTACATAACTGAGGTTTGACGTACATAAGTGAGGTTGGACGTACATACATAAGTGAGGTTTGACGTACATAAATGAGGTTTGACGAACATAAGTGAGGTTTGACGTACATAAGTGAGGTTTGACGTACATAAGTGAGGTTTGGCGAACATAAGTGAGGTTTGACGTACATAAGTGAGGTTTGACGTACAAAAGTGATGTTCGAAGTACATAAGTGAGGTTTGACGTACATAAGTGAGGTTTGATGTACATAAGTGAGGTTTAACGTACATAAGTGAGGTTCGAAATACATAAGTGAGGTTTGACGTACATAAGTGAGGTTTGACGTACATAAGTGAGGTTCGAAGTACATAAGTGAGGTTTGACGTACATAAGTGAGGTTCGAAGTACATAAGTGAGGTTTGACGTACATAAGTGAGGTTCGAAGTACATAAGTGAGGTTTGACGAACATAAGTGAGGTTTGTCGTACATAAGTGAGGTTTGACGTACATAAGTGAGGTTTGACGTACAAAAGTGAGGTTCGAAGTAGATAAGTGAGGTTCGAAGTACATAAGTGAGGTTGGACGTATATACATAAGTGAGGTTTGACGTACATAAGTAAGGTTCGATGTAAGTGAATCGAAGTTTAGGCACCAAATCCTGGCAGGTGTGTTACTTAATTAATTATTTAATACTATCAGGTCCGCCATTTAACTTTTTTTCCAACTAATGCTTATTTCATGAATGGTAACACTTAGTTCATGTCTGATTTAACAGATAATTAGTTTTATCCTTCCGCTAAACGAATATGCTTGTGCATACGAGCTTTCGCTTCGCTAAGTGGGCCTGCGTCGCTGTCCCAGGACAGACATCAGGCAGATTTCTGGCTTAAACTCTGAGAGCAAATAAAATTGCCATGAAAGGTTTCTCATAAAATCTATCGTTCGGAGTCGACTTTAAACTATAGGTCCCGCTACTCATGTATAAAATTAACACACACACACAACATAAGTGGTGTGAGAAACTAGGTCAATAATCCTGACTGATGGGTTCTAATGACCAATTATGTATGTAAATGGGCCTGCGATCCACTTACAGAAAATGCCGATTTTGGCAAAAAAAAAAAAATCATCTTTTCACCTTTGAAGCTCATTTTGATCTTGGCGGGTATATAAACAAGCAAAATTGCCCCATTTGGGGCTCAGAAAATCCGCAAGCATACATTGAAAAGCCGACGCACCCAAAGCGAGTCACTTTTTGGTGCGGATTTTTGTCCAAAAGCATAATTGGACCATTTTTCTTCGAATATAAACAAGGAATGGCCGTTACAGTCAATGGCAAGCGATCATTATCGGGCCATGTTAAACGAATTTTTGTTCACAAAAATTGAAGAGGAGGATATTGGCAACATTTGGTTTCAACAGGACTGCGCTAAGTGCCACACAGCCGAAGCAACACTTGATGTTTTGCGCCCTGTTTTTGAAGATCGCATTACCAGCCGCAGATTGGATGTCGTTTGGACACATGAGAAACCGCACACATACATTGAAAAGTCGAAGCACTCAAAACGACTCACTGTTTGGTGCGGATTTTGGTCTAGAGGCATAATTGGGCCACTTTTTCTTCTTACAGTAAATAGCGATCGTTATCGGATCAAGTTGAATAAATTTTTGTTCACAAAAATTGAAGAGGAGGATATTGGCAACATTTGGTTTAAACAGGACGACGCTATGTGACACATCGTATTACCAGGCGCAGATTGGATATCATTTACCCACCTTAAAGCTGTAATTTGACACCATTGGACTATTATTTGTGGGGTGCCGTCAACGATAAATGTTACACTAACAAGCCAGAGCCAATTGACGCTTTTTAGGACAATATTCGTGAAGCCATTGGTGATATACAGCTGCACACAATCGATAATGTGCTTAAAAATTGGACTGATCGCTTAGGCTACTGCGTGGCCAGCCGAGGCAGCCTCTTGAATGAAATTATTTTCCATTATTAACCGAAAGATTGTACCTGCAAATAAAGAAAAGAATTTTGAAAAAATATTCAGTAGTTTTTTTTTAAGCATTTTCAAAAAAAAAAGTTATTTGGCGGACCCTTTATCATTACAACACTTTAGTGCGCACGTGAGAAGCTGGTAATGGCCAAGGTAATGTGGGCTTGTAGTGGTCAATTATGTATGTATGTAGGCTGCACTAAAACCCAGCTTCTCGCTTCACCCACGTTGTAAGTGTTAATTTTATCCATGAGCTAAAGGATCTTCAGTTTCAAGTCGACTCCAAACTACAGATTTTTTGGAAGACTTTTGTTTGAGTTTTTGCCAGAAGATTGCTAATAGGAAAGTCGCCGAAGAAATATTATTTTCCTACATCGTTTTGTTTTGTCTAATACGAGGGATTGAACCACGAGCTCTTGTCTAATAAGTCAGCTTACTTCCTATGAAAATATGGCGACTTTAGGTCTAAATTTGGGTTCAATTGCTACTCTACTCGGCCTATTATTTTCTCTCCGCTAAACTGCAAGAATATTTAATCCTTATACCAGTTTGCCGACAATTTTTACTCTGCCATCCCTGTATGCATACATAATTAGCCATTACAACCCTTCAGTCAGGATTATTGATCTAGTTTCTCATTAATTTTATACACAAGTGGCTGGACCGAACGACAGATTTTTGAGAAACTTTTCATGGCAATTTCATTTACTTTCACAGTTTTTGCCAGAAATCTGCTGAGAAGAAATCGCCAAAAAAAATACTTTCTTGTGTTTTATTTTGATGTCTGGCCTGGGACTCGAATCCTGGCTTTACGCCTAATAGGCCAGCACACTACCTACTAGACCACGGCGACTTCAGTTTACCTAGACCATCCTTGTCTTTGTCAAAAACGTGGTCTGTTGTTGAAATATATTCTCATGATCTCTGGTAGGGAATCGACTAATCTTGTGAGCTCTGTATACTAGGGAGTCGCCGAAGTCTTGTAAGCAATGTGTTTGCTTTTTAGATTTGAGGCTATAAAGGTTAAACTTATGTTCCTCAGTATAAGTCTCTTTCATGAGCCAGTCTCTTCTAAAGATATTTGGCAGAGAAATATTGTCAATTTTATCAACAATACCTAATTTATAGAGAGCTCTCTCTCTCCTTCTTTCTAGAAATATTCCTACGTCTATTCCTACCTTTTATGCTTTCAGATTTCATGTGTTTTTCCTTTCCCTTTCCATGGAGACGTTAATCGATTGGCGTTGTCTTTATAAAGATTAAAATTCTTTATTATTCGCACAATTCTGAGTGCCACTGTTCACAACTTAGTGTAAACAACAACAATTGCTTTTCTTTGCTATTCTTCTGTTTATAATCTTTGCATAAACAATAATATTTGCCAAGCAATTATTCGAGAGAATTCTCTTCAAACGCACGGCTTCTTCACACAACTCTGACTGAAGTTGACTAACTCACTTGCTTGCTTTGTGTTGCCTTTAATATAGCAGAGTACACAGTCAAATGAATGTTCTTGAAGGCGAATGTTCATGACTTCGAAATCTCTTTAAAAATTTAAACATTCCTGTATTCTGAATTTAATTTAACTTTCCCTCTTCTCTTATGCTTTCAGGTCCGGATCATCCCAATTATCGTGGCAATATGGATGGCAAATCAAATCTACAGCACGATGCCAATTCATTGTCATTGGAAAACAATGATGTATACGGCGGTGCAAGGGAAGCAACCAGCATACCTTGTCTGGGAACTATTTTCATTGTTTACCTGCTTAAACAAATCATCACTTACTTATGCAATCGTTATGTGTAGCAATTAAAAATTTAATCGCTTCAATTAAATTAGGAATTATAATTAGATTTAAAAGAAAACATTAAAAGAAAAAATTAAAATAAAATAAAAATTAAGATGCAAAAGTAAAAATTACTACACGGATAGAGAGACACGCACATTTTAATTTAATTTTCTTTTATTGGAAAATAATCAAAATTTCTAAAATTTTTTTTTTATTTTATTTTTAAAAAATTGTTTTTGATTTGTAAAGTAAAAAACCAATACAAACAAAATAATTATAAAATTTTAATAAAAAAAAAATCTTATTCTAAATAAAAATATTTTGTAAGATTGTTGTGTAAATAGTAGAGATAGAGATTCAAAATTTTTCTTACATTAGCTATGGTTTTTAAAAATACTTTACAAATATTGAGTTTTCATTAAAAAAAAGTATTCAAAAATAAATTAAGCACCAGCCAATGAATACATTATGCATCAGCATCATATAGGCATTTAGAAACCACATCAATCCTTTTCAGAATGATATATTATGGCCAGGGTATCGTATATCTTTTTATTCTTATTCGTTACCCTAATGACTACAGGGTGGGTGATATATAATGCAACAAAGTAAAGCGCTATATTTTTTTAATTTTTTTTTAATTTTATCCTTCAAAAGCAAAAAATGTTCGAAATAACAACAAATTTTACAATCAGTTTAGATTTGTTCGAATTGGCCACCTTTGGTACGAATTATGGCCTTCAAACGGCCGACAAAGCCATCACAGGCTACACGAAAACGGCTCTGCGGTATTTTGACCCATTCACGGCGTATCTTCGACTTGAAACGATCGACAATTTGGTATAATTTAGTAGGAACCTCACTCTCCAAAATGCCCCAGACTCAAAAGTCCAACGGATTGAGTTCCGGAGATTCTGGTGGCCATTGTGCGGTACAAATGAAGCGAGGAACCCCCTTTTTAAGCCATTCTTGGTTGACGCGTGCTGAGTCCTTATGGAATGTCCACGGTCTGCGGCCGAAATGTTTGTCTGCCCAGGGCTTCAATACTGTCTTTAACACATTTTTTCGATATTATTCGGCATTTATTTGACCCCACGGTCGATGAATATGAGCGGGAAGCGACCACCGGCCGTTATGGCGATCCACATCATTACCATCGGCGGCGCTTGAGTTATGGTAGCCAATTGCAAGTGTAAATTTTCAGCTGATCTCTTTGGCAAGTAAACCCGATCATTTTGTTTGTTCATAAACTGTTCAATTTGGAATGGCTTCTCAACGGAGAAAAGCAAAGTCGGTAACTGGCCACTTTCGTGCAAGCGAAGTAATTCCTTGGCTCTTTCCAGTCTAACATTTTTTTGTCCATAGGTGAGCTCTTGCACTTTTTGGAACTTCAATGGCTTTAGTCCAAGCTCATTTTTCAATATGTGTTGCATCCGTTCTCGTGATAAGTTCAGCTCACGAGCAATTTTTCTACCACTGCGGCGTTCAAATCTGGCCTTCACTTTTCGGATCATTTCTGGTGTTGTTACCGTGTTTTTCGTTCACTTTTTGGATGCGATGAAACACAAACAGTATCACTGTAACAAGCAATGGTAGAAGAAACAAAAAATTTATTTACATTTAAATAATGGAGGGCTCTAACGATAGCCACCAGTGGTTTTTCCAGCCAAATATAAAGCAATCACACTATCACGCTTGAATTCCATCACGAATAACTTTTTTCTGAATGCAATAAATCAAAATGCTTTTTTAAGCTTGTAAATAATAAAATGAACTGTTACTGGAATAAATCTATCAGCTGTCAGACGAGCGGTTTACAAATGATAACAACCTGAAATTGGTTGCAATACATATCAACCACTCTGTACATCGTTGAAGCTCTGTTTATCAGGATTACTGATTTAATTGCTCTTTCCATCGCTGTAGACAGCAGTACCATGTACAAAACAATAGATTTCTGCGAACATTTCGTGACAATTTTATTTCATGGTCAGGATTTTTGCTAGAAGACTGCTGATTCGTTTTGTTGATATCTGAGCTGGTATGTGAACTAATGACTTAATTAAGGTCTGTATTAGGTTAACGCAAAAAAAGTCCTTAGCAATGTGAATATAAAAAGATGAGCCTAAATACTTCGTCCATACGATCTATTGTAATCCCCTCCATCAGTTTAGGATATCACAATATGTGTACTCCAAGCATTTTGTCCTGACAATTTTTAAAGTGCTGCACGGAATTCTAAATAAATATAGTATAAGCGTCAGAAGACCGGTTATCACCATAATGTTATTACTTGACAGTCTACTGCATGGTTTACATTCATAGCTACCAGATTTGACGATTTATTATCGTTTTGACGTTTTTTTGCACCAAAAATGTCAAATTGGCGATGCTCTTTTTTTGGCGATTTATGACTTTTTCATCCCTTAAAAGCCAAAAAATTACAACCTCTGCACGAAGGGACTTCCACAAATGAATAGTTCGACTAAAGAAAGAATTTTGTCTGTAATACACTGTGCAATCCACTAGCCAATCGACCAAATGCGTATGTACCTCGCCGAGAAAGTTGAGTGATACGCAGGAATAAATGTTAACCACATTGGTTAACCACAATGGAACGATGTTCCAATTAATCAATGGAGTTCTCTTCTATCCGGTCGAGAAGTTTTAAAATAGACGTTGTGAAGTCGCCGTGGTCTAGTGGGTAGCTTATTAGACAAAAGTCCTGGGTTCGAATCCCAGGTCAGACATCAAAACGAATAATATTTCTTCGGCGACTTCCTCTCTCAGCAGATTTCTGGCAAAGACTCTGAGAGTAAAAATTGCCATGAAAAGCTTCTCAAAAATCTGTCGTTCCGAGTCGACTTTAAACTGTAGGTCCCGTCACTATGTATAAAATTAACCCACACAACATAACTGGTGTGAGAAGCTAGGTCGTAATCCTAACTGAAGGGTTGTAATGGCCAATTTTGTATGTATGTATGTACACCGGCATATACATGAGAGTTGTATTCCATCCTATTTTGGATATAAGTGGTGTAAATAGCAAGGAGATCTGATTAAGTGAAGTATTTCTTGCACTCTCCTAAGAAGCTAGGGCACTAAAAAATGTGTCGATTCTAGCGAATATTACACTGAATATTCATAGCGATTTTAAGACGATTATTTTTACAGTTTTCATGAACGTCTTTGACGATTTTTTTCCATTATTTGACGATTTGATGGTTTATTTATCTCGCAACTATGCTTTAGTCTCCTTTTCTTATTGCAAGTTTTCTTTAAAAGTTTTGATTTCTGCAAATTCATTTGGTGTGTAAAGAGCATTTATTTTTCCTTTAATTGAGCATAAATTTTAAATGCCGCAAAATCGTCCGCGTGCACCATCAACAGTGAACAACCTCTCCTCCGTGTAAGATTCTCTGCTTCCCAAGCTCACTCCCCCCTGTAATCTTCTCTGCTTTCCATACCAGATGAGGCAGACTGCGCAATAGTACATTAAATTTAACCTCATTGGAGTTGTTTATTCGAATCGCGGGCTGAATGTCAGACATTATTTACATGTCCTGTCTTTTGTACCTCCTATTCAAATTGAAATAATTGCATCTTTCAATGGCATTGACTAGAAACACCTATGCTTCTGTCCCAAGGTCTGTTCTTGACCTATTCGTATACCACAAAATATTCCTTATTTTTAGAGAGGGAATACTTCCCTTTTACACTATTCATGTTTGTCTCTTTGCGAAGCAATTTCTAAAATTATAAAGTCTGCGGATTCTTTCCAGGCGGCAGTTAAGTGAGAAGCAATCCCTATCTACAAATTGGAGCAAGAGATTGTAACAACAAACTGAATGCCAGACTTCGATTACCTACATGGCAATACCTTAATTCCCATATATTATACAGTTTAGTGTGCTGCTAAATGTTTCTGGAGTTCTATATTGACTGTAGTCGGCTATAGCATAGTCTGGCTCCTTCAAGCCCAGATTCGTTGTGTTAATGATACCCCATTTATCAAAATCACCCAGTGTTTCCAATCTACTGCTGTTTATAATGTTATGTTCCGAATTAAATGAAGTCGTCGGGGTCTAGTAGGTAGTGTGTTGGCTTATTACACGCGAAGCCGGGGTTCAAATCCCCGGTAAGACATCAAAAACGAAATATTTCTTCGACGACTTCCTCTCAGTAGATTTCTGACAAAAATTCTGAGAGTAAATAAAATTGCCATGCAATGTTTCTCAAAAAAATCTGTCGTTCGAAGTCGACTTTAAAACTGTAGGTGCCACCACTCATGTATAAAATTAACACACACAACTTGAGCGGTGTTGAGAAGCTAGGCCGTAAACCTGACTGAAGGGTTGTAATTATAGCTGCCAGATGAATAAAGCTTCAAATCATGAAATATTATAAAAAAAAATCATCAAAGACGTTCACGGAAATCGTAAAAATAATCGTGACAAAATCGACATAAAATTTCAGTGTGATGTTCGCTAGCAGCGACACATTCTTCAGTGCCTTAGCTTCTTAAGAAAGTGCAAGAAATACCGCACTTCATTTGGTCTTCTTACTATTTACAACACCACTTATATTTGAAGGAGAATGGAAAAACAACCCTCATACATAGGCCGGTACCTCAAACTCTATTTGAGTCTTCTCGGCTGCGTACAAGAGAGGGCGAAGTTGCCCGTTAATGACGGAAGGGTTTCGAACTGCATTGATTCATTGGGGCATTGTTGCAATGTGGTTTGTGTTTCACTGTTCTATCTCTACTACAACGGATTTTGCTTGAGCGAAATAATGGAACTTGTTCCCGAGAATCATGTATTTCTATGTAACATCCGCCTTTCTATGCGAACACTTACGTATATGGTGAATTAGCCAGTGGATCGCTTAATGCATTACAGATAGAAAATTCGTTCTTTAGCTGGACTATTCGTATGTGGAACTCCCTTCAATTGCTTTTTTTTTTTTTTTGTTTTGGCTTTTAAGGGATGAAAATGGCATAAGATGCAGAAAAATCATCTCATAAATTTCCAATAGGAACAGTTGCAAATACAAGTACAGAGATTAAAGTGGCTTATAATGTACTAAAGTAATGAATACGAAATAAATTTTTAGATTTTAAAAAGCGTCAAAATAAGGGTATAAATCGTCACATCGTGAATATGATGTTTTTAGAGCACAAAATCGTCAAAATGACGATAAATCATCAAATCTGGCCAATAGTGGCCAATTATTATTAAATTTCATGGACTTAATTTTGTGTAGGCGCTTATCTTGAGGCCATGTTGTCCCGCTTCATATACTATAATTCGTTCGATTTCAATTGTACTACTCTAACCCTTAAAGTGTTCGTACCACGTATTGAAATATCAAAATTTAAAACTCAAATTTTGAGTTTCAAATCGCTCCAACTCTCACAAAAATTATCCGAATTGGATCAAACAACATTTATTTTACAGATAATTTTATTATGTCTCAAAATTAACCAAAACGTTTATTTTCAAATTCATTCGTGTTAAAAAAAAAAAAATAAAACAGAAAACAGTTTCATACGGCATTGATAGAATAATTTAGTACTGGGTGACATAACCTTTTGCTTTAATAATTGCCTTTATTCTTTGATTTATTGAATTTATTAATGTTTTACATTCATTTGGTGTGATAGAATTCCATATTTCATTAATTTTTTCCTTCAACAGTTGTTCAGGGTTCATATCATAACTATCTTTTCATAATAGCTCATAAACTTTCAATCGGATTTAGGTCTGGGCTAGATGATGTCCAATCTAGGACATTAATATTGTTATCAGAGAGTCATTCGTTTGTTGCTTTTGCTGTATGAACTGGAACACCATCTTGTTGGAAGGTATATTCATCGAAAGCTGTGATATTGGGTATGCAAGGTATTAAATTTTCCACCAGAATATTAATATATCGTGCAGCATTAACCCACATTTTTCCCTTACCATTTGCAGACATGCAACCCCATATCATTACGCTCGCTGGAAATTTCACTATGCGTTTAAGGCAATCCCTATGAAAAGCCTCGTTTATTGTTCTTATTACAGTTCAAATCTTGATTCATCACTAAAAAGGATAGAGTCCCACTGTGTTTGGATCCATGATGACCGCGAAACATGATGAACCGAAACATTTTTATGAAAATATTAATTTTCGGTTTGCATATGTAACGTATTTTTTCTGATGCTCTCTCGTCCAATTGGTTCTCCAAATGCTAATGACAACTAATCTGCAACTTTTTTGACAGTACTTCGCTTTTTTTTTTTTTGTAATGATATTTTCCAATGAACGTAGTTTTGGAGAAGTTATCTTGGACTCTCGTCCACAATTTTTGTAATTTGGGAATTACAGAATTATTTATTTTTAAAAATTGAATAATATATTGGACGGTAGACTTTGCCAAATTTGAGTTAAAATCTCTCCATAATTTCCTCCACTTTTCCACTTAACGACAACAAGTTGTATGGGCTATAAAGAAAAGGCGGTTGAAGGAAAAAATTAGTGAAATATGGAATTTTATAACACCAAATGAATGTAAAACATTAATAAATTTAATGAATAAACGAATAAAGGCACTTATTAATGCAAAAGGTGATGTCGCCCAGTACTAAATTATTCTAATTAATGCCGTACGAAACAATTATAATCAATATCTAAAATATTTACTTTTAAGTACCTGAATTCTTTTATATTTTTTTAACACGAATGAATATGAAAATAAACATTTTATGTAGGTAATTTGAAGCATAATAAAATTATCTTTAAAATAAATGTTGTCTGATTCAATTCGGACAATTTTTGTGGGGGTTGGAGCGATTTAAAACTTAAATTTTTATATTTCAATAAGTGCTACGAACCTATAATGGTTCGGGTAGTATATCAAAGAAATTGTACCGTTGTATAGTAGGTAGTATGCTGGCTTATTAGCCGTAAAGCCAGGGTTCGAGTCCCAGGCCAGACATCAAAACGAAAAATATATTTCTTCGGCGACTTCCTCTCAGCAGATTTCTGGCAAAGACTCTGAGAGTAAAAATTGTCATCAAAAGCTTCTCAAAAATCTGTCGTTCGGAGTCGACTTTAAACTGTAGGTCCCGCCACTCATGTATAAAATTAACGCACACAACATAAGTGGTGTGAGAAGCTAGGTCGTAATCCTGACTGAAGGGTTGTAATGGCTATGTATGTATGTATGTATGCTGGCTTATTAGCCGTAAAGCCAGGGTTCGAGTCCCAGGCCAGACATCAAAAATAAAAAAAAAACAAAAAGTATTTTTTCGGCGATTTCTTCTCTTTCTCTTCTTGAAAACTTTCTCAAAAATCTGTCGTTCGGAGTCAACTTTAAACTGTAGGTCCCGTCAATTCTGTATAAATTAACAAACACAACATAAATGGTGTGAGAAACTGCGGGCTTCTTGGGGACGATTGCTGTAGACTGTCTAATGGTGAATTTATTGCACTGGCCATTTTATAGTCACCAGCAGCAACTCGTTTCCTTACCGTTCGCATCTTCCCTCTCTCATTCCACCTTTCCTAAATCTGCACAATGCACTGCATGAGTAGGGCTCATCCCCTGAGTGCTGGTTTAATAAAAAAAAAGACACCTGCATTGCCTCGATCTTCAAGATGTTGATTTAAATGTTAGACTATTAAAATGCGCTCCTCATGATTGATGTAACTTTTGATACAATGCTGGTTGCTTAAGTTTAGAATTTATTTTTTATTTAATTTAAATTAATTAAACTAAACTAAAACAATGAATATTAATTTCCTTTTTTTTTAATTTCCTTAAATTAATTCTAACAATTACAAGCACTGCTCTTCATATAAAAAAATTAAAAAATAAAAAATGAAAAAAAACCAAAAAGAAAAACGTAATAATTGTTGATATGTAAGCTTTTTAGAAATTTTAATTGTAAAATTTAAAACGCAAACACCCTGTAAATCACAACCATTATACATATACAGGGCATAATAAACTAGAATTTGTAAAAAAAACCCAAAAAAAATTTATAAAATCATCTATGCAAGATACGGAAAAATGAAAAATTTAAAAGAAAATGAAAAAAAAAACTTATGAGAATGGGAATGAAAATTAAACTTATTATTGCAAATATTTTTTATTCTTAAGGCCAATTGTTTATTATTAAAAATAAAAAAGAACCGAAAAAATCGAACAAATTAGTTTTTAAGGCAAATAAAAATTAAAAAAAATAAAATAGAAAAAGAATAAACAATTGCTATTTAATAACAGAAAATACTGATAAAAATTCTTCAAATAAAATTAAAAAAAACCCAAAACATATTAAATAAAGGACTAATAAATCAAGAAAAACAAATAAATTTTAGGAGAAAAAAATGGAAAAACAAAAATTGAAGAATTTTATTAAAAATATTACAAGGAAGGCTTTAACGGTAGGTATTGGCAATAAAAAATCCATAAACGTACATTCTTCCGTATTGTATATTCCTTGAATACAGTAAGCATCAAAAGGAACTGTACACTAAGGACCAAATTCTAACAATTCTCAAACTCAATTTTAAGAAGAGCTAGGAAGGTAGCTACGCTCCCCTCATTCATGAAGACCAGTCCGGTTCGAGCTGCCATCTCCACAATTCGCCTGCCCCTTGGATTGGTATTCCGCATTTCCCACTCTACAGCTCTAGAGTTAAAGTCAACTGCCCCTATGAGATTGCCGCCAATCGGCGCTATTGCGTCTTCGATTCTGGCCAATTTAAAGGTTCTTAAAGGTTCTCACGTCATCATTGGGAGTCAACTAACAACTCATTAGAGTGATCTCATCAAATTGTACCAAAGTAAAACAATCGCCTCTGGCAGATTTCCTCGATCAAGGACCCTGGTTATCCATTATCCATATAGCTGCCGTAGATGTATCATCCCCCAGCCAGAATCCACTATTTTTTGACGCATACTGTTCGCTTATAATAGCCACGTCGACACCTTGCTCCCTGACTAATTGCGATAGCGAAGAGAAGACCTTCCCTCTAAGCATATTCGGCTGCAATATCTTCATGCTGCCTTCCGTAAGCTCATTTCACAGTCCCGCGATCCCTGGAGGTGTTCCAGAGATTTTCCAGATTTTCCGAAATACAACATTTTGGTGTGTTTCGGCATTCCTTCCTTTTATGCCCCTTTTCTCCACATTTCACATATAAGCTTGACCTGTCCGGTCCATCATATTCCCACCGTCTGCGGCCATTTCCGAAGCATCGAAAACAACGTATCGGTGCTTCTCTGATCATTATTCTACAGCTCGTCCAGCCTATCCTGATCCTCTGTAGTTTCAGAAGCGCATTCGCACAGCTCGTGGGGGCTGATACGAAGGCCCTTTTCTGCTCCCTGCTGTTCGTCTCGGTTAGACGAATGGATATATCCGGGTGCATTCCGCCCGCTTCTTTTTGTACCGCCGCTAGAATTTCCTCAGTGGTTGTGAGGGCATTCAGGTCTCGAATTTCCAAAGTGACCACCGACGTAAAGTCCTTCACGGTTGCCTCCTGACTGAGAACGCTTTTTAAGTTCTCCCTGAACTCGTCCCTTCTGCCGCCTTTACCCATTTCAATGAGTATGGCACATGTTTCGTCTTCCGGACTGTGCGTATCGCTATCTGCGATTCCTCCGGTTTTATTTTACTTCGAATATTCCTCAGACCATCAGCGTAACTGCGCCCCTTGGTTGGATGACTGATTACAGCTTCTGAGCATTCTTTCACAGTTTTTTGTCGGTCCTTTTTCTCCTTCTTTGCCGATTTCTTGCTCTTTACTGTTTTCCATGTCGCTCTCATGGGCTGTGCTCGCTTCCTTTTCCGTTTCTGCGTTCTTCAAGGTTTCCCCATAGTTCCTCATTATGTCAATGAGCTCCTCTAATTCGGATACTCCGCTCTGGACTTCCATGCTGATGTTCATTCCCTTTGTCATTGCCACTCTTATCTTGCGGATAACAGTTTGGCACTTAGTATGGATCTTCCCCTCTCTGAGTTTCTCATTTTGCTTATGAACTCTTGTCTAGGGGAACTGTGCCCCAAAAGCGGTTCCTCTGCTCCACAGAAAGTAGTGTGTTGACTGTTATGTTATTAGACTTAAGGAACAAGTTCAAATCCTAGGTCAGACGTCAAGACGAAATTATGAAAGAATATTTCTTCGGCGACTTTCTGGCAAAAACTCCTGCCACTAATGTATAAGAAAAATTACCGCACGCAACCTACATTGTATGCGAAACTAAATTCTAATCCTGACTGAAGGGCTGTAATTACCAATTATTAATGTATATATGTATGTGTGAGATATCTTCGAAATTTGTCTGTATATTGATAGTCCTACATTGAATATCAATTGATGTCAGTATGGAATATGCGTTTCAGAGCCTCTCTGTTTTTTATGCATCCGAAGTGTTAAATTTTTCTTAATGTTTTCAACATTAATCAGGCCGATCAAAGTGACCAAATGCATGGGTTATGTTGGCCTTGCCTACCGCAGTGCTTTGCGGCTCAGTCCCAAGTCAAACAGAGTGAAATCGTGCAATCTATGTGGCCAAATGTCATTACATCTATACGTTAGATGAGTATGTTTTCAAATTGCTCGTGCAGAATATCCAATGTGGCATAAGCTCTGTTGCACTTGACAGCGTACTACTGAAGCCACATGTTGTTTGTTTTTCCACTTATCTAGTTCAAGCCAAAAGTAATGGGTAGCCATTGACCTATAACGTTTGCCGCTAAAATTATTGGCCAGATTAACATAATTTTGAACAAAATATCATCCTTGCTACGCGGCCAAAATTCACACCAAAGCTGACTTTTTCTCAACTTTAACAACAAGTTTTTACGCGAACCAAATAATCTGGAAGTGGTTCTTATCTTTGAAAATAATTTTTCTATGGCAAGTAGGGTGAACTGGTCCCATTTTAAGCAATCCGAAAAGGGATCTCCTGATCTATATTAACTGATATATGGCTCACACATATCCCTTATACGATGTTCGGTCAAAATGGTTCGATAACATTTAATTTGTTAAAGGTTTAAGCGTTTAAGTGGTGTGCTGAACAGAAATGTCAGTACAGTTTAATATTATTAGCTGTTTTACTATAGTTATCGATATCAATAACTCCCAATAATTAATACAATAGCTCGAATGAATTTGATTTGTTAACCATTTAACAGTTAAAATTCTTTACGCAACAGAAATATTAAAATAGTTAAACCTGCTGAAGTGGTGTGCTGAACAGAAGTGTCAATACAGTTTAATATTATTAGCTGTTTTGCTGTAGTTATCGATAACTCCCAATAATTAACACAATACCTCGAATGAATTTGATTTGTTAACCATTTAACAGTTAAAATGCTTAACGCAAGAGAAATGTTAAAATAGTTAATTATTATTACCCGTTTTACCAAAATTATCGATATCGATAACTTCCGATAATTAACATAATTTTTTAACCATTTAACAGTCAAAATGCGCTACGCAACAGAAATATTAAAATAGTTAAACATTATTACCCGTTTCACCATAATTATCGATAATGATAACTTCCGATAATTAACATAATGGCTTAGAAGTGGGTTTAGGAGAACTGCTGCGATTTAAATCATTCCAATGGCATTAAATGAGAATTAATTGAAGCAGCCAATCAAGATTTGAACAAAACCAATATGCGTTGGCTATGCTGCTCTTTTAGAAGCCATTTGAACGATGTTCAAAGTCCCAGTATAACTTTTTTTTTAAATAAAATAAAATCTTTAAAAAAGCATATCAAAAGCTCTGTAATGTAATGTAATATTGTTAAGCATTTAACTTTTTAAAAGCCACTTATTTTGACAGAAACTTTTGTTTCAATTGCAATTTGAAAGACCAAAAAAACAAACAAAAAAAAAAACAAGTTGAAGCAGAACAATAATGTCGGCGCAACGACAATGATGGCAATCATGGTGATGATGGTGGTAAATAAGAAACGCATAAAGAATTAAAGGAATTACAGCAAATATTAAGCAACACAAACACAATAACAATCTAAAGCAACAACAGTAGCGGCAGCAAAAAAAATTAAAACAAAACAGAACAGAACACTTCATGCTTATAAGGCTCTCACATTGTTACATTTCTGCTGTTACTTAACAAACACATTAGTTAAGTACCACTTCTGTTTCCCTTATGACAGCAATGCATACACTCATACTCTCACACATACTCACTCACTCACTCTCTCTCTCTCTCTCTAAGGAGAGGCATAAAAACTTTTCCATAAGCAAATACAATCATTTTCTCAAGTGTTGAGGGGGTGTACATAGGTGGTTAGGTGTAGGCTCATACTACTTGTTCGTGTATTTTAACGAGAAAAAAAAGAAAACGATTCTTATACTGCATGGCTGACTGACTGTTTGTTGTTGTTGTTGTTTTTGTTGTTTTTGTTTCATCTTTTATTTACATAGAGCAGGACATTTGTTTTGTCCTTATGTTCAGTGGGCAGAGTGTACTGAAGGCTGGCAGTGCTAAAGGAAAGCGGAAAACATTTGGAATTGATGCGTCAGCCAACCAGTCAGCCAGCCAGCCGGCCGGCCAGCCAGCTCAGTCGGCAGTTGGCAAAGCAACCAGCCAACATGCACATCATTTTGCATTACCTTTTGCTAACATTTTAACCAACAATTTTGCCAATGCATATGCATGAGTATGAGTATGAGTATGAGTGTATGTTTGGAGTGTGTGGGCATAAGACTATAACCGAAAAGTATGTGTGTGTGTGTCTGTGTGTGCTGCATATTGTAAAAAGTTGTGTTTCTGTGTGTTTGCATGTTGGGCTGTTGCAACCACACATGAGGCCATTCGTTTCAGTTCTTTTTTTTCTTTTTTTCTTTATTTTACCGTTGCTTGTTTCCACATGAACATTTTTCGTACCCATTCTTGGTTTTTTCTCTCTTTTTTCTTTGGTTAATTTTTATTTTCGTTTCTGTTTGTTGTTGGGTACCGTTTTTTTTATTTTTTTTATTTTTCTGTGAAGAGTTTGTTGCATATTTCTTGCCTTTTGACTTCATTTAGTATTTGCTACTCAGCACACCCCCAATCATACTCATTTAGTTGCTCCATATAAGAGTCAAGTGGTTTTTATTTTGTGCACTAATAATCATAGAATAACAGTTTTAGTTGATCATAATGTTTGTAACCATGCATACAGGGTGGTCCTACAATCCTACAGTCACTAAAAGTCATATGTTAGCTTTTATTAGATGGGAGTCATTTCGGGTTGCACTTAGGTCCACTCAAGAATGATAAACTAAAGATTACCCCATCACACATACAAAATTAAAACTTTCTGCGCATGTTGAATCAATGACGTCACGCAAATTGTGTTCCTATTGGCTAATGATAATGTGAGTTATTTTGCAGGGTTGCCAACGACTTTCACGTAGTGCACATATTTTTCAGAAGAAGTGGTAATTTTCACATATGAAAAGGACTTGGAAACCTTTAAAACCCAACTAAGTCATCTAACGGGAAATCATTATCATTCTTGGGTCCACTAGTAATATCGCAGTTAATATCGTGCTGGCCATCTATCGGTTTATGTTTAAACAATCGTTTAATTTGAAGTCTGGCAATACCCATGTTATACTATTCTGTCACAAAATTCAGTATATTACCACCACCAACCGTAATGAATTGATTTTCGCTTGAGCAACGTTGGGATTTATTCGAAATTTATTTCCAAAACAAGGTTAGGATAGGTTAGGTCGGAGTGGTAGCTCTGATATCACAAAGATCACTTGAGCACGCATGGCGGCCCATTGTGATGCCACGGGTGAATGCAGTCCCTGTACTAAACAAGTTCCACCAAATCAGGGAAAAGAAAGAAGTTGGTCAGCGCAAGGGCTGCACTCCAAAACAAGGTCATTGATTAGAAATTAAACGAAAAATGCATACAAAATTTTGTCTAAGAGAAAGTCCAAAAGTTTATTGTTAAAATTTATTTCATTGTTAAGGCTTCATAGACATGAGCGTGCTCGTACAGTGCTTACACCCGAAAATATCGAAGCAACTAAGGCTGATATTCATCAACTTGTCATCGTCATCAAGAATTGATCATTTTACTCACCAGTTGACATCGAATTTCACAAAAAAATTTTCAATATGACACTTTACAAAGTTCAATTGGTCCAAGAATTGGAGCTGCATTACCATCCGCTTCGTTTCCGATTCGCCAGATAGACCAATACCACCAAGATGTCGAATTTGTTAAAACAATTTCGAATGAAGCTTATTTTCATTTTGGTTCGTACATTGCTGTGTTTAGGGCTCATAAGTGACTGTTTTGTGCGGCTTGTAGAACAGAAGTATTGTTGGCCCATAATTCTTTGAAAATAAGGCATGCCTTTCAATAAGAAGTGGCTCGTGACAATCACAGTCGTGCCAAAGGATGGCCATGTGATTGATTTACAGTTCTTAACCAGTTCAGCAGAATCTAGCACGTCTATTGTGCATACCTACCAGCTGACCACGTGCTTGGATCTTCCTGTGAAATGAGCGGAGAAGACCTAGGCTATCTGAAACAATCGAATACATATATAATATACCAACCTACATGAGATCTAAAAGTGTCCAATGCATTCCAAAACAGTCAACGGTTGGTGAAGATTTTAAGCTGATGGCGTACTCAATTCATATTTCCTTAAGGTCAACATTGGCCAGGTAATCACTGTTAATGGTGAACACATGGTTTCAATAGGCCGGTCCTATATGCCACAAAGCTCAGTCCACATTAAATAGTCCATAGTCTCGATAGCTAAGATGGTACAAGAAATAGAGCAGAAAACCAACACAGCGATTCGATATGTTGGAGTATGGCCGGATGAGGCAGGCTTGACACTTGCTGCATATAAAACAGAAGCCGTCTTGATAAGCGGCCGAAAGATAGTGGAGAAGATGAAAGTGACCGTTGGAGGCACAGAAATTGAATCAAAGAGGGCAATAAAATACCTGGAAGTGATTATTGACGACAGGTTGAATTTCAAGGAGCACGTAAAATACATCGGCGAAAAGGCATCTGTAATGCAGGGAGCACTGGCGAGGATGATGCCAAATATTAGAGGATCAGGTTCATTCAAGAGGAGGATAATTTCAGCGGTAGTAACGTCGATAATGCTGTACGCTTGCCCCATATGGTCGGAGGCACTCTCCGTCTAAGCGTGATTAGAGGGATAAATGGCTGCAGGACAGTGTCTGATGAAGCGGCATTGGTACTCCCAAAGACATGAGATGATGAGATGAGTATCCAGGACGGGCAGCGGATATAAAAGCGGAGGAAATAAGGACTTCCAAGCACAAATGGCAGTCACGATGGGAGAGCAGTTTAAAGGGAAAATGAATATTTCAGCTTGTCCCTTCCATGGAGAACAAACATTGCTAGCTAATTTACTACGTGACCCAGCTTCTAACTGGTCATGGATATTTTAGGAAGTACCTGCACAGATTTGGACATGATTCTTCCCCTATACTCCCAAACTGTGTAGATGAAGAGGAAGATGCGGAGCATGTTCTAACATGTTGCCCTAGATTTAGATGCGGAGCATATTCTAACATGATGTCCCAGATTTAGATGGTCCGGAGAAACTAGATTAGGACCAACCCGGCTCATGGAGGAGCTGTTAAATTCTAGGACGCTATGAAGCCTGTATACAGCCAAAAAATGGCCGAAGTAATGATGGTACTCCGAAGGTTGGAAGAATGAAGGCAAAATTTGAAATAACGTGATAAAGCTTTCGAGCTAACCAGCTCTCCGCGAAGTAATACCTTACGGCAGTCCCGCGGAGGGAAAGTGGTTGAAGTGTGTAGGGGGTGGGTTTAGTACGTAGGCACTAGTAATGGTGAATCGTGCACGCTTTTGTTGGAACAAAAGTATCTTTCGAAGATTTACCACCTCCGGCTCAAGGCAAGAAAAAAATTAAATATTCTGCGTGATTTGGACTGAATTGAACGATCTAGACACTAAGTATATGTGGTTTCAGCAGGATGTGGCAAACAGCTCATACCACATTGGATATACTGCACGAGCGATTCTTGGTCGTCTCACGTGGAGGTAATAGGAACTGGTCACCATTAAACTTTTTCAGATGGCGTTTTTTGTTTAGCAGCATATGCAATAGTAAACGTAATAGTGGCCCTGCTCAACTCATCAGTAATACAATTTCAAACAATATCGTAATACCATACCTCGGCCTGAACTTTTGGGATGAAATATTTGTTAACGATCGGTGCAATACTAAACGTAACTGTGGCGCATTTAAACAAACTAGATGACCCGTGCGAATATTTCGCACCGTTAGTTATCATTTTTGTAACATAAAATGAAAATAATTAATAGAAATTTTATTAAAAGTATAAAAGTATTAGAAATCATAATATATCAACACCGTATTACTAACACTTCATAAAACAAACAATACCCATGACAATAACGACATTACAAAAATGGCTTTTACAACTTTATATATTATTATGTGGAATAGCATTACATTTAAGCGACCCCGTTTACAGCACTTAATCTAACAACTATTGCAAAGTATTGCCAAAATAGCTTTTTACAACTTAATATTCATGTTATATATAACTGACTTCGTAATAAACGGCATTATAGTAAATAGCGGTATTGCCAGAATGGATTTTAATACATACTATATTATGTAAAACTGCATTACTATTCAGCGATCCTGTATTACCACACTTGAACAAAAACATATAATCATAATGACAACAGTATTTTTTTTATACTAACGTCCCGGCCTAACACTAACCCACCCTCACCCGACCGCGGAGGACTCGTCCCCATTACGCAGGGACACGTACACACCACAGTCCGGACTGTAGCGGGAAATGGAAAAGCTATGGCAACGAGAACATAAAACAGTTACAGAACTTAATCACAAGCTGAACAAGATAACAAAAAATAAAAACGGAACTATCTAAGACAAGAACAAAAATACGTTTTTATACGATAATTTATAAATTAATGCCAGAATACAAGCTACGTTTTATATTACAAACACTACAATTAAAATCTATAAAGTCATAATGCGAATTAAAATCATTACATAATCTACGAAAAGGAAAATTACATGCATAATTCGATCTATAGAAATCTAAGGAAAGAGGACTATAGTGCCGTGTAAATCTAGCAGGAATGCTGAAATTCAGGTTAGAAAAATAATAAGATTAAAAATAAAACAAACACCTAAAACAGACCTTCTACGTTCCAAAGTTGGAAGTTTTACCAAAGCTAATCTGTCCTCATATGGCGGAAGCCCATTGGTATAATCCCATCCTAAGCCACGTAAACAGAATAATAAAAAATGCTTCGGCATAGACTTAATTGAATCACTATGACAACAGTAGTATTGATTCCAAATAACAGACGCATACTCCAAAATAGGCCTAACAAGTGAAATGTACAGTAGTTTTTTTATATAAGGATCAATGAATTTCCTAGACCATCTTTTCACAAAACCAAGAACTGCTCGAGCCTTGCCAATCATCAAACTAATATGATCAATACAAGACAATTTTATATCCAATAATACTCTCAAATCAAGAAATGTAGTCACAGTTTCCAAAGGGCAAGAATTAATCACATAAGTGGACGAGTTTACACCAAGGCGAGAGAAAACCATGCATTTACATTTTCTCAAATTAAGATCCATTAAATTTATCCTGCACCAAGTAACAAACAAATCAATATTTCGCTGAAGAACAGCCTGGCCATGATTATCATCAAAAGTATAAAATAATTTAACGTCGTCAGCATACATCAGAATATTACAATCAGAAAGAGCAGAAGGAAGATCATTCAGAAACAATAAAAACAGTAAAGGACCCAAATGGCTACCCTGCGGAACACCAGAAGTAACACATACTGTCTTAGACAATACATTCCTAAACAATACCCTCTGAGTCCTAAGGGAGAGGTAAGAGTCTAGCCAACGAAGAATAATATCAGGAATACCGATTAGTGAAAGTTTAAGAAGCAAAATACTATGATCAACCCTATCAAAAGCTTTACTGAAATCAGTATAAATTACATCAGTCCGAGCACCGACAAGAAAGCCCCAGAAAACATGTGTAGTAAATTCAAGAAGATTTGTGACAGTCGTCCTGCCTTTCAAAAAAAAAATGCTGGAAAGGAGATATTCCGTCACTAGTTTTCCATCAACTTGGAAATAGCACTTAGCTTGGCAATACCCCTGTAATTGGAAATATTAGATTTATTACCCGACTTGTGCAAAGGAATTATGAACGAACTCTTCCAAATAGATGGAAAATGACCAACCCTCAGAAGCTTATTGAATATAAAGGTCAAAGGACCACTCAAGACAACAGCACATTTTCTTAAAATACAGGCCGGGACCCCGTCAGGGCCCGGCAAGTATGTAAGTTTCAGTCCAGACAAAGCATCAAGAATAGACTCCTCATCAAATGAGTATATGTTAAGAATAGAGACACTTCCCATTGAATAAGGATACCCGCCACTCAGATCAGGGCCCGCGTCCAACTGCCTATAAGTAGACTGAAAGAAGTCAGCAAACATATTCGAAATATCAAGGTGACTGGAGGATGATACATCCCCGTAAAATCATCTTAGTGGGAAACAAAGATGATTTACGTTTAGCTCGAACGAAGTCGTAAAACGACTTAGGATCATTAGCGAAATTCGATCTGACTCGAATCATATATTCCTTATAACAGTAATGATTCATTCTACGATAATCCGCACGCGCCCTAGAGTAAAGAGCAGTTATTTATAAATATAATTTTTATCAATGAAAATATTAATTTTTCAATTTCTTATTATTTTTCAGCCATTAGTGTTAGATATAAGCTTTAAAATGAGATATCATTCATTAAATTTGATGCGGTGGTATGGGAGATACTTGCAACCGACAAAAAAAAAATTGCTTTAGAAATAATATATATGATGATTCCTCCTGATGGTATTCCATTGAAAATCTTCGAAAGGTTCTCCTATAATCCTTACAGCAATTTTTCAATCTACACTATGCTTTTAAACCAACATTGCCTGTTTAAAGTTTGTTTTCCCATCGTTTCCATGATTTTTAATTTATTTTATGCCCGTCGTTTATAGCATGTTGCCGATTCTGATTCTGATTGTTCGTGTGTATGTGTTTTTTGTTTTTCTGATAACAATTTTTTTCGCTTCTTCATATAAAAATTAATGTGCCTTGTGTGGGCATGTGTGTGTGTGCGTGTGTGTGTGGTTGTGTTCAAAAGCAAGCCTCTTAAATGGGCGAGTGCGTGTGCGTGTGCCTGTGTGTTGATTGTATTCGTATGTGTTAATGCATGAGTGATAATTAAGTGGCCACATTTCTGTCCTCCTCATTTGATGTGGCATATTTATTTACTTCATGCATTCATTCATTCATTCATTCATTCATATACTCGCATTTATTTTTGTTTTCTTTTGTGTTTTCCCCTTTCCCCCAGTTTTATTTGTTATTTTTATAATGCCTTTCCTTTTATTTCTCTTTCCTTTTTATTTATTTTTTCCTGGGCTTTGTTTGTTTGTTTGTTGGTTTTGGTTTTTTCTTAACTTTTTTTCATTTTGCTATTGTTTACATGAATGTTTATTGTTGTTGTTCTTGTTATTGTTGTTGTTGTTATTTATGTTTCTTTTGTTGTTGTATTGGTTTGTATTGCTTTTGAATTTAAATTTCATGCAATTTGTTGATTTCTGTTTGGATTTTTTTGTTTTCCTTTCTTTTTCTAACTAGGCTTTAAGTTTAAACAACGATAACAACAACAACAAAAACAACAAAAACAAATTAGTTAAAGTAACTGCACTTGAGTGCTCATCATCATGTAAATTTTTGTATGCATTTCTCAAGCATTAAGACTCATACGTTAAGCGTTTTTTCATTATGAGATTATGAATGTACGGTTAACCAGGTTTCTAAGGATTACTTGGCCAGCTCTTGGGATTTGTGTGGAATGAGTTTATTTGTATTACGAAGAATTTTTTCAAGATATCTTGAGGAGTATGATTAATGCTTTGTTTGTAATACGAGTAGGTACAATGTGTTTAATTAATAAATCAATTTGAAAAAAAAAAAAATTTCCAATTACAAATTATTCAAAGCAATCATAGGCTCTTCCAACGTTTGTATTGCGAGAATTGTTTGTTTGTATACCCAGAAATGGACCTTGTCAATGAAGATGGCTTTTCGAAGAGAACTCAATTTCGTGGTTTCAAATTTATGGAACTGGAATTCAACATCTGTTAAACTAAGTTGTGAAACCAACTTTTTTTCTTTTCATTTGAAAGTCTGACATTGACGAAAATGGATCGCTTAACTATCATAACATAATTGGCCATTACAACCCTTCAGTCAGAATTACGACCTAGCTTCTCACACCACTTATGTTGTGTGCGTTAATTTTATACACGAATGGCGGGACCTACAGTTTAAAGTCGACTCCGAACGATAGATCTTTGAAAAGCTTTTCATGGCAATTTTTACTCTCAAAGTCTTTGCCAGAAATCTGCTGAGAGAAAGTCGCCGAAAGAATATTTTTTCGTTTTGATGTCTGACCAGGGATTTGAAGCCGGGCCTTTTGTCTAATAAGCCAACACACTACCCACTAGACTACTGCGACTTCTTTTGCTTAACTATCACACAGAACGCATAAAAATTATCAAAACCTTTTACAAAAATGGTGATTCTGCCATAGCCACGTATTGTTATTTAAAAGGAGATTATGGGTTTACATAATCGTCCTAACTACGCAAGCACTTGGCAAAATTGTGAAGAAATTTGAAGAGACTGGAGTGGTTACAAATATTGAAAGGCCTATGTATGATCGTTTCGCTTCGTTCCACTGAAAATATCGCTTGTCAGGCGATAGCGGTAATCTTATTCAAACTGTACACCGGGTTATCCATTTGGTGGTTTCAAAAGTAAACGTAAATAAAACCCAGATAAAATATTTTTTCATGAGATTTTTCTTTTTTATTATAAAGTTTGAACGTTGACATTATGTGTGAAACACCGCATCATTTAAATAACCTCCACGCAAAGTGTTGCAAGCATTGCAAGCATCACTTTGAGATAATTTTCTATCACTTTTTGACACATATTGGACGGTATCTCAGCCATAATTTGACGAATGTTGGTTTTTAAATACTCAAGAGTTGAAGGTTTATCTGCATAAACACAATCTTTTGCATAGCCCCACAAAAAAAGTCTAATAATGTCAAATCGCATGATCTTGGTGGACAGTTGATATCGCCTCGACGAGAAATTATGCTGCCAGGAAATGGCTCTTGCAATAAAACCATATTCCCTCGAGTTGTGTGGCATGTGGCACCGTCTTGTTGAAACCACATATTCTCCAAGTTGTAATCTTCAATAGCAGGCAAAAAAAAAGTCGGGTTTCATATGACCATAACGTTTCGAATTAGCGGTGACAGTCTTTCCATCTTCGTTTTCGAAGAAGTAAGGTTCAATCACACTTTCGGGCTAAAGAGCGCATCAAACAGTGACTTTTTCTGGATGTAATGGCCTGCATATAGACTGCACAAGACTGTACTCAAACTGTAAGGAAGTACGCTTGTTATGATTGTTTGAGTCATTACTGGACACTGAATGATAAGCACTCATGACAGTCGTTACACCTTCGTTTTCGAAGAAGTAAGGTCCAATCACACCTCCGGACTAAAGAGCTCACCAAATAGTGACTTTTTCTGGATGTAATGGCCTCTCTTCAATTACTTAAGGATTCTCAGAAGCCCAAACATGATAATTTTGTTTATTAGCATACCCAGCGAGTGTAAATTGGGCTTCATCACTGAAGAAAATTTTGTTCGAAAAATTGCCGTCCACCGCCTGTTGTTCAAGCACCCATTCCATGTATCTACGACGTTGTGAAAATGGTCAGCTGGCTTCAGGTGTTGCGTGAGCTGGACTTTATATGGATGTAGGTATTGATCTAAATGCAAAATACGCAATAATGTGCCGTTTAGACAGTCCTAATTCCTGAGAACAACGAGGAATTGACACACTCGGGGTCTTCGGAAACACTTTCACTTATAATAGCGATATTTTCAGCGGAATGACCGTAACAATGGTGCACAGGCCTTTTAATATTTGTAACCACTCCAGTCTCTTCAAATTTCTTCACAATTTTGCCAATTGCTTGCATAGTTAGGCGATTATGTAAACCATAATCTTACCTTAAAGCACGATACGTGGCTAAGGCAGAATTACCATTTTTGTAGTAGGTTTTAATTATTTTTATGCGTTGTGTGTGATAGTTAAGTGATCCATTTTCGTTAATGTCAGATTTTCAACTGAAAAGAAAAAAAATTTGTTTCACAACTTAGTCTGACAGACGACGAATTCGAGTTCTATTCTATTGAAACCATGAAATGGAGATTTCATCGAAAACCCGTATTCATTGAAGAGGTCCATTTCTGGCTACACAAACAAATAATTCTCGAATTACAAACATCCACATTAGATCTAAATTCGTCCAATGTATTCCGAAAAAATCACTGTTTGGTTGGCTATTGAGGTGGCGGCACATAAGGAGTGCGCACGAAAAAAAATGGGTCTACTTTTAAGCTTATAACTTTTATCATAATTGAAAAAAATTAATACCGTTATATTGTTTTTGTTAGTCATCTGTTTCAAAATCCATTTACTAAATGTCATTGCAATTGCAAAATTAGTTTTTTGAAAATGGGCACCCAACCAGAAAGTCGTAAAAAAATAATTTTCAATGAAAAACTGTGCCGCTTACAAAAAACGATTGCTAGGTTTGCAGGTGTTAACCAAAAAACAGTTTCTAAGGAAACAGAAACAATATAAGGTGTCTTTGAGTATTGAGAGAAAGCGTGAAAGTGGAAGAAAAAAGGATTTGCCGATCAAAACAAAGCAAGTAAAATAATACGTATTTTTCTAAAACACCCCCTAAAATGTCTGGAAGAAAAATGGCTCAAAAAGTCGGATGTTCTAGGGGCTTTGTCAAAAAAAATTTTATACCCGAAAGAATTCAAATATTATTTACTTTAATTGAAATATAAAACGAAAAAAATCCGCCACTTAGTTTTATTTCTATAACGAAAAGTGTAAGTCCAGTTTTTTTTTTTCGTGCGCACTCCTTAAATAAGTATGGTTAAACATCTGAAGTGAAGCTTAATTTTAAACCAAAAAAAAAACAACGACCACTACATTCTATGCTTTAAAGTTTTGCAGAGTGTACAGATGTACAGAATACAGCAGCATAACTTAACTTTAAAAAGTAACGGTTTTTAACAATTTTCCACTATTTTTCCGTAAATATCTTACCATAACTGTATTAAGCTTAAAGCATTTAACGTTTTTATTATATTTCTTATCGAGCTCTACAACCCAGTTCCAAAGAAGTAGTTGACATGCGCCGTAATTTAAAGCTTTTTCGAACATAAAATGATAAAAAAGTTGCATAGAAGTGTTCGAAAAATTTCTTTAAAAGAGTAAAACTGTTACGTTTAAATGCCTTTAAACCGTATTCCAATTCTTTTTTTGTGCCGTTTTAAGTACCGCAAAAATGTTGAAAATTGGTTTCATACGTATGTATGCCCATATTTCTTATCTACAATTCGAGAAATTGTTTGCATATAAATTTGGTTAAATGTGGTCAATAAAAGACTAGCAGACAGAAGTTGGGTCAATGAAAAAACCCAACTACAGTTAAATTTTTGATTGGAAGGACGATAAAGTTGGGTTTGACAATATTTCCCTGATCTTTGTAATGTATTTCAGCAGGTTTTATGAAACTGAGAAACCTTTTGTCCTCTTGATAATGTAATTACAAAGGTTAGGATAGGTTAGTGTATTAGCTTTATACCAAAAGCTCACTTGAGCTTGTATAGCGGCACATTGTGGCGCCACAGGTGAACGCAGTCCCTGTACTGACCAAGTTCCTCAGGGGAAAGTTTGTCAAAATAAGGTCTGTATATTTAAAGCATCCCCACGCCGGAAAACCAACCAGAAAATTTGATAAACAAAGCTATATCCTTAACATCAATGGGCTATAGCTCCGTCAAGCTGACAAGAATTGGAAAGTCAAATAACATATATTCAGTGGTGTTGTCGAGCCGGAACGCTCCGGAACGTCGTTCCATACTTCCTTTTTGGACAGGAGCACGTTCTGGAACTAAAGATGATTTCTGATAACAAGGAAAGAATTGCTGTTTTTTTTTTTAATTTTTGACGAATTTTTATATGTATTTTTATAAACAAGGGTTTGGACAAAATCCGGAACGAACCAGCTTGTTTTTCCGAACCGTAAATAGCTGGATAACAGTCTCCACTTCCTCAGCGGATCTGCATCCGTGGCAGAAATCGTTAAATAGGAGCCCCATTCTTTCCGCATGTCTACCCATAACACAATCACCTATTAGCATGGCCTCTGTGATCGAGATGATGTTATGAACAAATCCAAGTAACTGCTTAGCCCGCCTTCTATCCATTGAGAGCCAAGTGATCTAGGATAGACTGGCGCGATGGCCAGTTTAAGCGAGGTAAATGGGATTCCCAAGTTGATTGAAGAGGATTCCGAAAGAAGTACGCCAGCCCTGGCTAACTCGTCTGCTCTGTTTCTCCGAATGTCACAATGTCCAGGGAACGCAGATAAGTCTGCCACAGAATCGCCCAGAAAGAAGATTGAACCAACGGCGGAATTCCCCTACGATCCGAGAATTATTCGCAACGTTCTACAGAGACATTATCGCAGCCTTGCTATCAGAAAAGATTGAGATGCGGGTGAAAGAAACTCCGTATGAGAGGATCCATTGTGCGGCCCTTCGCCTAGAATACGCTGTAATAATCCGGCAGCTGAAGTGAAATGTTCAAGTCCAATCTCCCAGAGTGGACTTTGCGGCCCACATCGCAATCGAATTTGGAACCGTCGGTGTATACATCGAGGAGCCCGGGAGGACGGTGATATCATGGATCCAATTGCTCCTGCTACTAACTGCAGTACACATACATAATTGGCAATTACAACCCTTCAGTCAGGATTACGACCTAGCTTCTCACACCACTTATGTTGTGTGCGTTAATTTTATACAAGAGTGGCGGGACCTACAGTTTAAAGTCGACTCCGAACGACAGATTTTTGAGAAGCTTTTCATGGCAATTTTTACTCTCAGAGTCTTGGCCTGAAATCTGCTGAGAGAAAGTCGCCGAAGAAATATTTTTCGTTTTGATGTCTGACCTGGGATACGAACCCGGGCCTTTCGTCTAATAAGCCAACACACTACCCACTAGCCCACGGCGACTTCTAACTGCAATAAGCTGCAACAAAAAAAGGGTGCAACAGATTGCGCAATGCTTTAAGTAATGCTGCTGCAACGATAAAAACAAGCTGCAATCATAACTGCGAGAATACTTTCGAAGAAGAACATAATGGGACCTGATTGAGAATCAGGCAGCAAATCAAACGCTCAGTTTAGTAAATTTTTTTCCCGTTTTTTCTAGTCAACTAAGCCAAGCAGAATTTGTTACATCTGAAAACAGAGTGCTGGAAAACTTTTTTTTCGGCTTCCAAGGCACTATAAAGGCGATAGTAATCGGGAAAGTGATGAACTTGTTTATGAAAGGTCTCAACTAGATCACCAAAGATTACAACCCATTTTCCTGCTTTTCTAAACAAATTTAAGCGCATTTGGCAAACGAAAAATTGAAAAGATTATGTAACACTCAACACTGTATAGCAATGTCAGCATATTAGGCTCTGACAGACCGTGTTAGTTGACATAACTGACGTCAATCTTTTCTGTAGAAGTTGAAGATAAACCCGTAGTGATCTAATCGACTGTAAACCTGTTGATATCTAATATTGGAGGTCTCATTTATTTTTCTTTCTCTTCTTTTCTTCCTTTTTTTTCCTTTTTCTTCTAATTAAAGGTTCACAAACGACCAGAAGTCGCCGTGGTCTAGTAGGTAGCGTATTGGCTTAGTAGACGATAGGCCCGGGTTCGTATCCCAGGTCAGACATCAAAACGAAAAATATTTCTTCGGCGACTTCCTCTCTCAACAGATTTCTGGCAAAGACTCTGAGAGTAAAAATTGCCATGAAAAGCTTCTAAAAAATCTGTCGTTCGGAGTCGACTTTAAACTGTAGGTCCCGCCACTCATGTAAAAAATTAACGCACACAACATAAGTGGTGTGAGAAGCTAGGTCGTAATCCTGACTGAAGGGTTGTAATGGCCAATTATGTATGTATGTAAACGACCAGTGGTTCTCTGCATAAATTCGTGGAACTGTTTATGTAGTAAAGCGCCATCTTTCCCAAACCTAAACTAAATTCGAGGTAACTCTGAGGATAGCTTATGTAGTAGAGCACATTATTCTCCTACACTCTAGGCAATATGCCTCACATCAAATCTTAAGGAACAATTTATATCGGAGGTGCACTAAATTGGCATAGAGAGTCACAGTCAAAGTTAAATTTTTTTTATAAAACCAGCACTCAGGGGATTGACCCCTACTCATGCAGTGCATTGTGCAGGTTTAGGAAAGATGGAAAGAGGGAAGATGCGAACGGCAAGGAAACGAGTTGCTGCTAGGTGACTATAAAATGGCCAGTCCTATACCTTCACCATTAGACAGTCTACAGCAATCGTCCCCATGAAGCCCGCAGTTTCTCACACTACTTATGTTGTGTGTGTTAATTTTATACATAAGTGGCGGGACCTACAGTTTACTCTCAGAGTTTTTGTAAGAGATCTGCTGAGAAGAAATTGCCGAAGAAATAATTTTTTTTGTATTTTGTTTTGATGTCTGGCCTGGGAGTCGTACCCTGGCTTTACGTCTAATAAGCCAGCACACTACCTACTAGAACATGGCGACCCCGGCACCTTAGGTGGCACATAATGAGCCTAAGTTACTACTTGTTATTCCTACAATGGTTGGAATCAGCTGACAAATCAAATATTGTACAACGTCATGCATCCCAATTTAAAGCACATAAAAGATGACATTTCTTACCAAAAATAATTTTTAAATGTCTTTAACAAATATTAAGTTTATCTTCTTATCACTTTTAAATTTTTTTTTTAAACACAATGTTTTCATTTTAAATCAGTTTATAATAGGGCCACAATCTTAATAACACAACAAGATTAGAAACTTTTTAAGAAAAAGTCAACAAATTTAAATTTAAGGTTACGTTTCTTCTAAACAAAATCGCACTTTTTTTACAATTTTTCTACTTTCAATTTAACACCATTTATAGGCGTATTTACCAGACTATGATCAGAGAATTTGACATTCTTGCTGGTTTCCGAACATACAGAAAATCGAAAGTTCTTGAGTAAGGTTACCAAGCCAATACGATTTTGCATGCGACCAAAACGTAAACCAATGCAATTACGGGGACCATCACCAAAACCCAAAAACGATTGGGGATGTCTTAAGGCCATTTCGGAGGGACTAAAACGTTCCGGTTTAAATTCCAAAGGATTCTCATAAATTTCAGGATCATGATGTATGGCATAGATGGGTATAAACACTGTGGTGCCTTTGTCTAAGGTTATAGTCGGTACCTGGTACAGGATAATCATTTAAAGCTACTCTTTGCAAATATCCCAAAGCAGGATAAAGACGTAGGGTTTCTGTAAATGTTATGTAAAGAGAAGAAAATTATTTGCGTTTTCATATGCATACTCTACTGGTACTTACCTGTTATGATTTGATCCAAATAAGTCAATTCCATCATGGCTTCATAGCTTAACTGATTATCATATTTTTCTAAAACCTGTAGTATTTCCTGTCTTGCCTTTTCTTGTACATCAGGATGTCGGGCCAACTCGTACAGCACCATGGACATATTGGTGGAAGAAGTTTCAAAGCCTGCCGCAAAGAATACAAACAATTGAGCGGACACTTGATCATAGGTTAACATAGGCTGGCCCTTATCATCCTTTTTGTTTTTCAATTCAATCAGAATGTTCATGAAATCATTGCGTTGTATGCCTTGTTTTTCACGTTCTAAAACAGCATCTCTTGTTATGCGTCTAAAAAAGCTTTCAATAAATTGTGGATAACGTTTATGGCCAAAGAATTTCATAAAGTCCACATAAGTTTGCTTAAATAAATGCCAGCGTACATTGAAATTAGTGCGACCAAATATTTTGGAACAGATATGCCAGAAAGGCTCCGAAGGATCCCTTAAACTATTACACTCTGCGCCAAATATGCATGAGCTTACCACATCAGTGGTATAGCGACCATTTAATTTGTAAACGTCTACCACACCATTACAGGATTCATTAGCTTGCCTTTCATAGGCCTCCTTTAGCTCTTGTGTTAGCTTGGCTATGGTGGGGAACATAAACTTCATTTTGCCCGTGGTAAAGGTGGGCGTTAGTTTTTGCCTTAAAGGCCTCCATACAGTACCCTGGACATTAAACAAATGTGCCGATAAGATATCCTTTTCATTCTTATACTCCATGCGATCTTCAAAATTGTTAAAATCTTTAATTAGCACTGATTTCACCACATCCAAGTCCAATACTATGGCCACCGGCTTGGTGAAGAGATAAATGCCTGCTAGTTTAGCTGAACCCTTAAAGAGATCATAGGCTTCTTGTAGTATTTCCAAATGATTTAGAGATTTTAGTTTAAAAAAATGCCCAAATAAGAAATGAGGTTTCAATTGTTTAACTCCATTCAAATCCCAATAGGAGAACTTCACCTTTAAATAACTTAATATTGCAGACAGTATGGTCCACACTATTATTAGCCAAAAATTCATTTTTAATTATTGAGTCCGCTATGTACGAAGATGGCTAAAATACTGAATGACTGAAAATATTTGAATGCTCGTAAGTAATTTTATTAAATTAGATTTCTTATCTATGAAAAGGGAGTTTGAAAGTTCATTTGAATGATAAGCAATTAAGAGAGATGAAAGAGTGAAAAAGGTTTTGACAATTTACTAGGGCAACAAAAAATCTGTTAAACAATCGTCATTGGAAAATAGAATGAGTGAGACAGAGAGAGAGAGCTACTGCTGTATTAAAACGATTGTTTGTGGACTGGAAGTGGCTGGGGATTGAGTTTTTGTTTTTTTTATAACTAAGAGAGCCTATAATGATGAACACGTCCGTATGAACGTACGTACGTAATTGGCTATTACAACCCTTCAGTCAGGACTACGACCTAGCTTCTCACACCACTTATGTTATGTGCGTTAATTTTAAACATGAGTGGCGGGACCTACAGTTTAAATTCTACTCCGAACGACAGATTTTTGAGAAGCTTTTTCATGGCAATTTTTACTCTCAGAGTCTTTGTCAGAAATCTGCTGAGAGGAAGTCGCCGAAGAAATATTTTTCGTTTTGATGTCTGACCTGGGATTCGAACCCGGGCCTTTTGTCTAATAAGCCAACACACTACCCACTAGACCATGGCGACTTCAACACGTCCGTATGTATTTGGCATTTACTTTGATATCAGACTGAATGAGACTTAACGGTGTGTTGGTTTAACCCGGCCGAAGTGTTTTTTAACCCTCATGTGCATACGTTTTGCTCGGTAAGGCAGGATTTCTTTTACACCAAAATAGATGTCAAACTGTTAGCACCAAACTTCATGTAAAATAACCAACGATTTCTCACGGATTGACATTTTTCTCGACTTTTTTTGATCTAAATGTAGATCATTTCGTTAGTCGCCGTAGTCTAGTAGGCAGGTTATTAGACGAAAAGCCTAAATGCTTTCAACAGCCTATAATGGGAGGATATTATGAAGACACTACGAGAAAGATTTCGTATTTCTATACAACTTCTGAGAATATTACGCAACTATCGGAAGGTCGTAATCCTGACTGAAGGGTTGTAATGGCCAATTATGTATGTATGTGTATCGGAAGGATCGCAAGTTTTTATATAATACACCCGATGGCCGAAAACCCATAAAGATCACATCTGGATCTCAGGGATCTCTTCTTAGTCCGGATCTCTGGAACTTGAGCTATGACGATATCTTAGGTATAAAAATGCCAGAGGACACATACATACATACATAATTGGCCATTACAACTCTTCAGTCAGGATTACGACCTAGCTTCTCACACCACTTGTGTTGTGTGCGTTAATTTTATACATAAGTGGCGGAACCTACAGTTTAAATTCTACTCCGAACGGCAGATTTTTGAGAAGCTTTTCATGGCAATTTTTTACTCTCAGGGCCTTTTGGCAGAAATCTGCTGAGAAGAAGTCGCCGAAGAAATATTTTTTTTCGTTTTGATGTCTGACCTGGGATTCGAACCTGGGCCTTTTGTCTAATAAGCCAACACACAACCCACTAGACGACGGCGACTTCCAGAGGACACATACCTCGTGGAATTTCGTCACGCGATATTGAGAATGCCAGGAGAAAACTGAATCAAGTCATGATAAGGACTCACATATGGCTTGAGGACCATGGTCTAGAGCTCGCAAAGAACAAGATTGAGGTCATACTGATGACAATGGCTCATATCCCACCCGAGATAAGTATGCAGATACGTGATACGTCACTGGTCACAAAAAAGGCAGTTAGATATTTAGGCATAAGACTCGACTATAGACTTAATTATTGGGCCCAAATACAGCATGCACCGACCAAGGTAGCGAAACTAACGGGTATGCTAAGCAGACAGATTGCAAATATTGGCGGACCAACACAGGCCAAACGAAAATTGATTATGGCGGCGACAAACTCGATATTGCTGTATGGAAGCGAGATATGGGGAGATGTGCTGGAGATTAAATCTAAGCGGAAAATATTAGCAGCGGTCCAGCGAACAGCAGCACTAAGAGTTGACTCGGCCTACCGCACCGTATAGGGCGCCACAGTCCTAATGATCGCCGATGAGATACCTATTGACCTGCTGGCATTTGAGCAAAGAAAATCTTGTAGAACGAAGAGGGAAAATCTTTCCATTAGTTGCGCAGATCTCAGCTCTAAAACAATCTACGGCAACAGGCAACAGGCAACGTTGACATCAAACTCATAACATTCGAAATATGTTTGATTCATATGCCTACTCATTCAGATTCAGATGATTCAAATGATTCGAATCATTCATTAAAATTTACAATCTTAGTTGTTGTTTCATTTGCAAAAAAAGGAATAAAGGAAAATACAAAGACAGCAAAGCAAACACACGACGTTCCAACGAGTATTGTGGTGTTCGTATGTGAATCATATTTATTTTAAGATTCATGTAAATGCTGAGTCATGGATAATCGAAATCAACAAGATCATAAGTATTGTTAAGTATGAGCACAATAAGTACTTCAAACTTTGAATATGAGTAGTATGAATATGATATTCAAATAAGCAATAATGCGTATAAGTATTAGAAATTATAAATATGACTCGAATCTACTTATCGTTTGGAATACTTATTGCTGATCGTTTCGTTAGGTCTACCAAAAGAATGTAGAGTCATTCACGTTGAAATTCTAGGGTTTGTTAAGTTTACGAACTGAAGTCGCCGTGGTCTAGTAGGTAGTGTGTTGGCTTATTAGACGAAAGGCCCCGGGTTCGTATCCCAGGTCAGACATCAAAACGAAAAATATTTCTTCGGTGACTTCCTCTCAGCAGATTTCTGGAAAAGACTCAGAGAGTAAAAATTGCCATGAAAAGCTTCTCAAAAATCTGTCGTTCGGAGTCGACTTTAAACTGTAGATCCCGCCACTTATGTATAAAATTAACGCACACAACATAACTGGTGTGAGAAGCTAGGTCGTAATCCTGACTGAAGGGTTGTAATGGCCAATTATGTATGTAACAGGCAAAGTAGATGGAGTGAGGAAACATGTGGAAGATGGGTTTATACTCTTATTCTGTCTATAGAGGCATTGATGCGGAGAAACTTTAGGGAAACTAATTTTTTTCTGAACCAGTTTCTTTCGGGTCATGGTTATTTCCGAAAGGAGGAGGAATTGTTTTAGTGGAAGCACCAGTTGACGCAGCTGACTACGGTCACTGTAAGTGCGAAGGCATTTTTAACCCGAACTCACTCGCCAAAAAAAAAAAATCCCGGCAGCACGACTCTGCTGGATTTTTTTCTGCTCCAACTGATTGTGATGACAAGAGCCCTGGAAACTATGGTTAGGACAATGACAAATAGTCTGGAACCCGGGATTTAGAAGAGCGTGTGTATATGGCTCGTTATATATAGCCTGCTATACATTTAAATTAGCTTCTCCATTCATAAAAAGTGTAATTCTAATTAGATTAAAGGCGCTGTAGATATGATATTTGGGTGATAGAGGATTTCAATGCTAATTTTTCATACAATATTTGAAGCAAAAGGTCTCATAGCGTGATTGTTTAATTGCGTTAAAATCTGAAGTTGCCTTTGATGGGTTTTTTTTCGAAAAATTATGAACTAAATTTTTGACAATTTTACAAATTTTTTTTAATAAATTGGAGAATTCTACTTGAAGTAATTTCTCCAACACCAGATGATCCACATATCGGTGCTTAGTGGGTTAATTTGTTTAGGAAATTCTTTTAACACGTTTTCTTTATCTGTTAAGTAAATAGTAAATTTATTTCCCTACTATTAACAAACAATTTAAACAAAATTAAAATAATTTGTTTACTAAACTGCAACAATTTCCTAAAACGTTTTCAGATAAGAAACTGTGGGCCATAAAAGTTAACAAACACAGCCTTACAATATGCTACACTTTTAGATCAATTCATACACTTTACTTTAAGAAATTTCTCTGTTTTCAATTGAATCTAACTTCTTATCACTTTCAATTTCTTTACACAGTCTTAATGACACTACAAGTTTAGAAACTTTCTTAATACTTACTTTAAACAGATTCAACAATTTTCTACTTTCAATTTAACACCATTTACTGGCGTATTTGCCAGACTATGATTAGAGAATTTGATATTCTTACTGGTTTCTGGACATACAGAAAATCGAAAGTTCTTGAGTAAGGTTACCAGGCCAATAAGTACTTGCATGCGACCAAAACGTAAACCAATGCAATTACGGGGACCATCACCAAAAGCCAGAAACGATTGGGGATGTCTTAAGGCCACTTGGGAAGGACTAAAACGTTCGGGTTTGAATTCCCAAGGATTCTCATAAATCTCAGGATCATGATGTATTGCAGAAATGGGTATTAAGACAACAGTGCCTTTGTCTATGATTACATTGGTACCTGGTACAGGATAATCATTTACAGCCATTCTTTGTAAATACCCACTAGCAGGATAAAGACGTAGGGTTTCTGTAAATGTTATGAAAACAGAAGAAAATTATTTTCGTTTTCATATGCATACTCTACTAGTACTTACCTGTTATGATTTGATCCAAATAGACCATTTCCATTACGGCTTCGTAGCTTAACTGGTCATCATATTTTTCCAAAACCTGTAATATTTCCTGTCTTGCCTTTTCTTGTACATCAGGATGTCGAGCCAACTCATACAGCACCATAGACATATTGGTGGAAGAAGTTTCAAAGCCTGCCGCAAAGAATACAAATAATTGGGCGGATACTTGATCATAGGTTAACATAGGCTGGCCCTTATCATCCTGTTTGTTTTTCAATTCAATAAGAATGTTCATGAAATCATTGCGTTGTATGCCTTGTTTTTCACGTTCCAAAACAGCATCCCTCGTTATGCGTCTAAAAAAGCTTTCAATGAATTGTGGATAACGTTTATGGCCAAAGAATTTCATAAAATCCACATAAGTTTGCTTAAATAAATGCCAGCGTACATTGAAATTAGTGCGACCAAATATTTTGGAACAGATATGCCAGAATGGCTCCGAAGGATCTCTAAGACTATTACACTCTGCGCCAAATATGCAGGAGCTTACCACATCAGTGGTATAGCGACCATTTAATCTGTAAACGTCTACCACACCATTACAGGACTCTTTAGCTTGCCTTTCGTAGGCCTCCTTTAGTTCCTGCGTTAGCTTGGCTATGGTGGGGAACATAAACTTCATTTTGCCCGTGGTAAAGGTGGGCGTTAGTTTTTGTCTTAAAGGCCTCCATACAGTTCCCTGGACATTAAACAAATGTGCCGATAAGATATCCTTTTCATTCTTGTACTCCATACGATCTTCAAAATTGTTAAAATCTTTGATTAGAACTGATTTTACTACATCCAAGTCCAATACTATGGCCACTGGTTTGGTGAAGAGATAAATTCCTGCTATTTTAGCTGAACCCTTAAAGCGATCATAGGCTTCTTGTAGTATTTCCAAGTGATTTAGAGATTTCAGTTTAAAAAAATGGCCGAATATAAAATGGGTCTTCAATTGTGGTACTCCCTTTAGTTGCCAATATGAAAATTTCAACTTTAATGAGGCCACTAAAATGAGAACCAATGTCCACAACACAAACAGCCAATAATTCATATTTTGTTTCGTTGCTTTGTATACGAAAGTGTAGAGAAAACTGATCGTCTGGCCGAATTTGTTTTTGTCTTTAATTGTGTTAACATATGGGAAATGATTTCTTATCTTTGTTGGGGAGCGTTAAAAATTTTGGTAAAAAGAGATCAAGCGAAACAATCAAACAAAAGTAAAAAAATTGATAAGAATTACGATTTGTTTATAAAAGAAACAAAATGTGGAGACTAAGTCAACAAATAGTATATGTTTGTCGTCTTTACCGGGTGGTAAGTAAAATTCAACAACAGAAGTCCCTCCGTTATAGAATATACAGGGTGGCTGATATATAATGCAACAAAGTAAAGCGCTGTATTTTTAAATTTTTTAAATTTTATTGTTCAATAACAAAAAATGTTGGAAGAAACATAAAATTTCAGAATCAGTTTCGATTTGTTCGAATTGACCACCTCTGATACGAATTATGGCCTTCAAACGGACGACATAGCAATCACAGGCTGTACGAAAGTGGCTCTGCAGTATTTTGGCCCATTCCCGGCGAAGCGCCTTCTTGAAATGATCAACACTTTGGAATTTTTTAGTGAGAATCTTATTCTCCAAAATGCCACAGGCATAAAAGTCCAACGGATTGAGATCCGGAGATTTTGGTGGCCATTATGCGGTAGAAATGAAGCCAGGAACCTCCTTTTTAAGCCATTGGTTAACGCGTTCTGAGTGCGATCGTGCTGAGTCCTGTTGGAATGTCCATTGTCTGCGGCCGAAATGTTTGTCTGTCCAGGGCTTCAATACTGTCTTTAAGACATTTGTCCGGTAATATTGTGCATTTATCTTCAGAGAGCGACCATTACCATCGGCGGCGCTTGAGTTCTGGTGGCGAATCGCAGATGTAAATTTTCAGCTGACCTCTTTGGCAAGTAAACCCAAGCGAAGTAATTCCTTAGCTCTTTTCATTCAAAATTTTTTTTGTCCATCGGATATTCAAATTAGGTTTCCATTGGATGATACTAAATGCAATACGAATATCAGGAATA
>CM025791.1:88066454-88082206 GCA_014635995.1 Sarcophaga peregrina
AGTTCGTTATAGAAAAAGTTCGTAATAAACGGGATGAAGTCATAGAAGAAAATATAAAATACAAAGAATTTTTTTCATTTATTAAAAACAAAAAATTTTTTTTTTATTAAAATCCAAAAATACTAGATGACCCGTGCAAATATTCGCACCGTTAGTTATAATTTTTGTAACATAAAATGAAAATAACTAATAGACATTTTATTAAAAGTATAAAAATATTAGAAATCATAATATATCAACACCGTATTACTACACTTCATAAAACAAACAATACCATGAAAATAACGACATTACAAAAATGGAATTTACAACTTTATATATTATTATGTGGAATAGCATTACAATTAAGCGACCCTGTTTATCGCACTTAATCTAACAACTACTGCAATGTATTGCCAAAACAGCTTTTTACAACTTAATATGCATATCATATATAACTGACTTAGTAATAAACGGCATTATAGTAAATAACGGTATTGCCAGAATGGATTTTAATACATACTATATTATGTAGAACTGCATTACTATTAAGCGATCCTGTATTACCACACTTGAACAAAAACATATAATCATAAACATTATTATGCAGCTCTATATAAAAGATAATTTTAATCAATGAAAATATTAATTTTTCAATTTCTTATTATTTTTCGCCATTAGTGTTAGATATAAGCTTTAAAATGAGATATCATTCATTGAATTTGATGTGCTGGTATGGAAGATATTTGCAACCAACAAAAAAAATTGCTTTAGAAATAATATATATGATGTGTTAATTCTTTTTATCTAGCAGCTGACTAAAGATACTGAGTAATAATTTAATGCTGCCACATTAAATAAAAGTAAAGACTATTGCCACACTTCAAAGTTTTTTCTGAGGGTTCGCTATAAAAAAGGTAAAATATATGAAATTTATTTACTGGGACCATTTAAAGTAGTTCCTTTTAACCGAGAATTCGTTATAAACGAGTTCGTAATAAATAAAGTTTTTTGTATGAAAATTGTTATTAAAATGTTGGGACTTGAAAAAATGCACATAATAATCAAGAATTCGTTATAACCGAGTTTGTTATAAACAAGTTTGACTGTATGTGTTTAATTTTAAATCATTTTATTTACGCCAGTGATTTGTACCTTATACCAAAAATCTTTAACTCCAACAATGCGAATTAACAAAAATTTCTAAAGAATGCTTGTAAACAGAAGATTACCTGTAAAATTAAATCCTCGATTCATAGAACGATCGAACACGCTAAAGCCTTACTTCCATCTTTATCAGCTAAGCAACCCAACACTAAAATCGAGACTTGGTGGCTTCTTAAGACATCGTCTTTTATTTTTTATCTTCTTCAATTCCCGAAGCAAACAACAGTACCTGAAGTATATAGAAAAGCTTTTAAAGCAATTCAACATTCTTTTGCTGACTGGACTTTTGTATTTACGGATGGATCGAAAACAGATTTATATACCTCATTCGCTGTTACTAATGAAAATCAATCGACAAACCGTTGTATTGCTAGAGAACCATTGCAGTATTTATACTGCAGAGGCTTTCGCTATTAAATTAGCTATAGAACATTGCCTTAAACTTACAGGAAAATTCATTATCTGCTCCGACAGTCAATCTACATTATCTGCTATTTCACATACAAGGAACTCAGGGTATATAATAACAAATATCCGTAATTATTTGATAAAATCACCAAACAAAATCCGCTTAATGTGGGTCATGGTCATGCCGGTATAAAAGGTAATGAAACAGCTGACATAGTTGCCGGCGAAGCCCAGCGTAAACCTTTTCTATTGTTTCATACTCATGAGAACAAAGACTTAAAATCGCAACTAGTAAAACATATATATATTACAAAACGTAACGATTGGGAAACCTATAATCACCGCTATAAAACAATCAACCCCAAGGGCGAACAAATCGTTTATCCACCAACAGTCTCCCACAGTGAAGCTAAACTTTTCTCCAGACTAAGACTCGGTCATACCATATTAACACATCAATATTTATTATCGAAGGAAGACAAACCAATATGCAATTCATGTAACATCCCACAATCTGTAGAACACATACTGGATAGCTGTCAATTATTTTTTCAAGATAGATTCTCAATTTTTGGACATTCCATTCCTAGCTCCCTGCTTAGTACACCATCAATTGAAAATATCCATAAAATTTCAACCTTTGTTAAGAAATGTAAACTCTATCAAAAAGTGTAAATTAATAATGTATATATGTATTTATATTTAGCTTAAAATAATTTCTAGAAAACCCAGAGTTGATGGCCTAGTTGCTCATACTCGTACTTTTAATTATATAATTTCATTTATTATATTATATAATTTTTAATAATAATAATAATAATTTTAAATCAATTAGTTATTATTTGCACAACTTTTGTGCTACTGTTCGAACTTATTCCACGTATACAACGATAACTTTCACAATATCTACTTGTTCGTTGTATTTCTCTGCTTACAAACTTTTTGTAAGCAACAACACTTGTTAGTTGTTCTTCTTTGTTTACAACCTTTTTGTAAGCAACAACACGAACAACTGTTTTCTTCACACGCAACTTGTCTGCACACAAGTCTGACTGAATAATAGCCCGCTCTCATTGTCTTCACACACAACTGATTTAACTCTCACGAAATACTGATTTAATTCAAACTCTTTATTGCTTGCTTTGTCTTGTCTTTTATATCGCTGGATTAACAGTATGATGAATGCTTTCGACGCAGCATGATTGCCTACGGGAACAATCCAAAAATGTAAACATGTTGTTAGAAAGGAGTGAACCTAATTGTTGAAGATAACTTTTCAATAGAAATACATTTCTCTCTCTCATATAATACGAATTTTAACACTAGAATTCAATAAATTGCAAATGTTTTCTACGTGATAAACCTTTTATAGTGAAATGCCAGACTTTTGTATGTATGGTTACGAAAATGGAAATGGTGTTGTTAAAATGATGTTAACAAAAGCTGCAAAAACAACATAATGGACTTGATCACGGGATCTTGTTGAAAACAAGTTCTTAACATTTTTGTTTTTATATCTTGTTTATATTCATCCAGGCAGAGAAGTTGGTGCTTGTGTATTTGTCTAGCCGCTATTTTATTTTTTTTTTAAGCTGCACTTTGTTGTTGGTTGTTTACATCTTTTATCTCTTATACTTTTTTTTTATGCTGATGTTGTTGCTATAGTTTTGTTTATTATTTGATCATGTGTTCAAGTCCGTAATGTGTGACATGTGGCACCATCTTGTTGAAACCACATGCAATGCAAAGGCTTTACAGCTCTCGCAAAATTTTCCACGTTGTTGAGTAATAGAGGCCCAATTGCTGCGAACGGCAACGAATCGATAATTGATGATCATCATTAACACTGGCCGATATAGCTGCGATATTTTCTTCAGTTCGCATTCTACGTAAGCATGTTGGTGGTTTAATGGTTTAAATTGGGTGCGAAATTTAGTTAGAATAGCCCTAATAGCCGCTTCCGGGGGTCGGTTAAACTGACCATAAAATAGAAGAAGCGCGCGCAATGAAATTTCTGAATAGAGCACGTATTTTGATAATAAAATTTAATGATTTGCAAGCTTTATTCGATTGTAAGACGATTCTTGGTTAAATTACAGACCAAACTGAAGATGTTTGACAGTGAAATAAAACACGAAACGTGCGTGAGTTGTTTGAAGCAGTGTTGCCAAAAAGAAATTATTGTTAAGAAATCACCTGTTATAAGAAGAATTCTTTCAATCGTGAAATCGCAAGGACACTAATCCCGCAATTGTTTCATTCGTATGGGCAGACATGCCTATAGATTTGACATTCAAGGATGTGTTGGAATTGTGTGTTTGAGATGGAGCCAAATGTAACAAGACTTTCATTTTCTATCATCTTTCAATGAACTTTCCAATAAAATGATTGCTGCAATGAGAAGATTTCTTCTGGAGTTGTATTGGTTTCCTGCAGGTAAAGTTGGACGCTTGAGTTTGGTGATCAATTGTTCTAACAACCGTTCTATAACATTCTAAGTCGAAAAATTGTGTTTTGAGTTATAAGCTCTCAAAGTTTTCACGCGACTTACGACTAAATGCGTATGCTAAGTACATTTTCCCCGATAACTTCGGAACGGGTCGGTGGATCTTAAGATGCGCAAGAATATTAAAAACGTTCTAAGTGTAGAATGCAGAATGGAGGCGAACTACAATCCCTCAGTCAAGATTACCACCTAGCTTCTAACAACACATAGGTAATGAGTGTTAATTATACGAGAATATATGAATGGCAACACCTAAAGTTTGAAGTCGACACCGAACGAAAGATTTTTTTTAAAAACTTATTTTTTCATGACAAAATTTCTATGAATGTCGTACGTATTTTATGTTTTTATGTAAAATACATAAATTTTATATTTTATTAGGCTGGCACTTAATGAGAAATCTCACATTTGTTTGACGCATTAAAAACTCTCATAAAATGTTTCTTTTTTGGTTGCAAAAAAATAAGTCATTAAATGCCAATAAAAACAACAAGAGAACCTACAAACCAAATTACCATTTGGCATGTAAACGATATATGAAATCATGAAATCTATAGAGTTTATGATTTTTAAAAATAAAAAATAAATAAATTTAATGATATTTTAAAGGGGATTTAGCAAAAGATTAAAGATTTCCAGTTAAAAATGCAGCCAATGAGTACTTATGGAATGTGAAAAAAAATTTGTTTTTCCTTTAAATTTTGAATTTGATTTTTTGCTTTCTTTTTCTGTTTTAGAAAACCAATAAGAAATTTGTAACGACAATCCACATTCAAGGCAAAATTGTTAGCAGAATAGAAGTAATAAATAAATTTCCAATATCGGTACCAGTATGTGGTTGACACGCACGTTTTATTAGAAACAACGAAAGCAAGCAAGTGGTGGTTATTACAATAGGAAAACCTTAAGACAAAAGAAACGCTGAAAAGAAAAAAGAAGGCAAAAAACAAAAAAAAAAAATAAAACAAAACTAATAATACTTTTATAATTGCATCAATATATCACAAAAAACTAATTTTCTATAGCGTTTTAGCCATAGCCATAGCCACAGCCACACAAAATAGGAAATCACCTGCTAAGCATGTATTCCTCCTATACATACAGTAGCGAGCACAAAAAATGCAACGTTGGGTAAAATTATCTTTAAGTGCGATAATTTTAAAAAAATGGTGACCATTTCAAAATATTTCTTTGGGTTATTAATCCCTACAGTTATAGATACCTATTATCAATAACATTATGTAAATATTTTTAATTAATGATAGATTATTTTGTCATTTATTAAAAATGAGTGCGAATTTCATGGGAGCAATAAAAATGCAACAGCATAAATTTTAATGTGTTTATTTAAATTAAATAGTAATTCTTACAAAAAAAAAAAATCTTAAAATAAATATTTAGTGGAGTAGCCCTTATTTTTTATGACTTCTTGCAACCTAGAAGGCATATAGAGTCAATTAAAGCTATTAATGTGTTAATGGATATTTTCTCCCATTCACTTTTCAAAATTTCTTCTAATTGCCTCTTATTTGACGGATGTTTCCTCTTAATTTCCCGATCTAATAGCTCCCATAGATTTTCTATGGGGTTTAGTTCGGGAGACTGTGATGGCCAATCCAAAACATTGACATCATTATCGCTTAAAAAGTTTCGAGCTAAGCGACTTGAGTGCTTTGGATCGTTATCCTGTTGGAATATGCTACCAGGACGCATTTTTTCCCGCAGATGAGGAAGCATATGTTCTCCAAGGATTTCACAGTACTTCTTGGCGTCCATTTTTCCTTCGATTTGAGTTAAGGGACCTACCCCATCACGGGAAAACGCACCTGTAAATACGTGACGTAAAATCAATAATTTTTTTTAAGCATATCGTTCCTTACCCCACACCATTATTGATCCACCGCCATGTTTTACGGTTGGAAGTTGATATCTTGGAGAATATCTCTGTCCAGGTGGTCTTCGAACAAAATTTATCCCATCGGAGCCAAACAAATTAAATTTGCTTTCATCGCTCCACAAGACTTTAGCCCATTGTTCATTTGACCAATCCTTGTAACGTTTTGCAAATTCCAGGCGCTTCTTTTTATTGATTGCACTGATGAGAGGTTTCTTTGCGGGTCGTCTTGCATGCAAATTAGCCTCTTTCAACCTACGGCGAACAGTGTGAACGCCTATAGAGACTCCCATTTGCTCATTTGCGAAATTAGCAACGTCCACTGCGGTCTTTCGTGGATCTTTTTTAAACAGTGCAATCATCTGGCGGTCATGGCGAGAGGTAGTTTTTCGAGGATTACCACTACCTGGTTTCCTTTCCACACTATTTCTCAAGGAAAATCGAGATTTAATCCGACATACGGAGGTGTCCAACTTCACGCATGGATTTTCCTTCTTCTAAGGCTTTAATGATTGCAGTTTTGCTGTCAGCTGAGAGCTGCTTCTATTACAAAACACATGTTGTATAACTGATTGAAGAAATTAATTAACAGCAAAAGAAAATAGATAAATTAGTTACCGTTATTTTGAAACAGATCTTATTAAAGATCATATGGCACAGTGTTGCATTTTTTGTGCTCGCTACTGTACATCTACACCACCCATGTATAGCAGAACAAAATATTTTGGCGCCTGTAAGCACACAACATATTTTTTGATTCACAACATAATATCATAGAGGAGGTCCCCCATACTCTTTGCAAAACAGAGAAAATTGTTTTCTTCCTTCTCTTTTTGTTTTTAATTTTTTGGTGAAAAGGATATACTTACCCCCCTTTCCCTCTTACAATAAACTTTTACAAAAACTCCTAGCGGCTATAGTTTTAAAAAGCTTCCTTCTCTCTGCCTATGATATTTCTTTAGTATTTTAACACTTTAAAGTTGCGTGCTTTACATGGCAAAAAAAATTGTTTTTTTTTAATTTTTCTATTCTGTTGCTGGTATTTTCTCAACATTGTTGTAATTTCCGCCTTCACTTTTACTTAAAAAGATTTATAAAGAAGTGCAAAATTGTTGCAATGGCAGGAAGTTTTGTAAACAGGTTTCTATTTTTTTTTTTGGGTGTTGAAAGAAAAAAAAGACTTTAAAAATTATTGTCAAATTAAAAAAAAAAAAACAAAAGAAAATCAAATTCAGAAAGGTTCATTGCACTGTAATTGGCAATTCAATATGCCTACATTAAAGGCAACATCTTAATACGCTACATTCATACACACCTACATAGTACATAACAGAGATCAGCAACAAGTATTTAAAACGATAAGTAGGTTCGAGTCATACTTATAATTTCAGATACTTATAAGCATTCATACTTATTTTAATATCAAACTCATACTACTCACACTCAAAATTAAAAGTACTCGTCGTATTTATACTTAACAATACGCATGATATTATGGACTTCGACTTGTCTCTACTTAACATTTACATGAAGCCCAAAATAAGTATGATTCGCGTACGAGCACTGCAATACTCACAAGAAGATTGTATGTATGCTTTGCCTGTAGTCTTTGTCTTTCCTTTCTTCTTTGTCTGTATATGCAACAACAACAAAGGATGTAAATTTTAATGAATGATTCGAATCACTTATAAGTTTTATAAGTTTTTATCTAAATTTATGAATCAGGCTCAGTAGGCGTATGAATCAAACACATTTCGAATCTTGTGAGTTTGATGTCAACGATGTACTCATACTCACTGCTACTTATACTTATAAATCAATGTTGTAGCGAGTATGAATGAATCAGAGTAGTTAAATTTCAATTCTGTTGATTCACTCATACTCAAAACTGCATGAGTGCTTATGACTAGCGGAAAAATGAATCATTGCTGATCTATGGTTCACATACATAATTATTCATTACAACCCTTCATTCAACTTTACAACCTAGATTCTTCTTATACAATTTATATTGTATGTGTTCATTTTATGTCTGAGGAATAGGACCTACAGTTTGGCTGATATGTATTGCAGCCAACTTCAGGTTGTTATCATTTGTAAACCGCTCGTCTGACAGTTGACAGATTTATTCTAGTGACAGAGTTCATTTTATTATTTACAAGCTTACAAAAGAATTTTGATCTATTGCAGTGAGAAAAAAAGTTATTCGTAATGGAATTCAAGTGTGATTGCTTTATATTTGGCTAGAAAACCAAAGGCGGCTATCGTTAGCGCCCTCCAACATTTAAATGTGAATAAATACCAGAAATGATCCGAAAAGTGAAGGCCAGATTTGATCGAAGTCCACGTCGCAGTTGTAGAAAAATTGCTCGTGAGCTGAACATATTGCGAGAACAAATGCAACACATATTGAAAAATGGGCTTAGACTAAAGCCATTGAAGTTCCAAAAAGTGCTAGAGCTCACCGATGGACTAAAAAAAATTTAGACTGGAAAGATCCAAGGAGTAACTTTGCTTGCACGAAAGTGGCCAGTTACCGTATGTGGTTCTCTTTGATGAGAAGCCATTCCAAATTGAGCAGTTTGTGAACAAACAAAATGATCGGGGTTACTTGCCAAAGAGGTCAGCTGAAAATTTACACCTTCGATTGGCTACCAGAACTCGAGCGCCACCCATGGTAATGGTTTGGGCCGCTGTACCGGCCGATACTCGCTCTCCGCTCGTATTCATAGACCGAGGGGTCAAAATAAATGCCGAATATTATCGGAAAAATGTCTAAAAAAAAACAGTATTGAAGCCCTGGGCAGACAAACATTTTGGCCGCAGACATTCAAACAGGACTCAGCTCCACCGCACTCAGCACGCGTCAACCAAGAATGGCTTAAAAAGGAGGTTCCTCGCTTCATTTCTACCGCACAATGGCCAGCAAAATCTGCGGATCTCAATCGGCTGGGGTTTTGCGCCTGGGGCAGTTTGGAGAGTAAGATTCTCACTAAAAAATACCAAAGTGTCGATCATCTCAAGATGGGGTTTTGCCGGGGATGGGCCAAAATACCGCAGAGCCACTTTCGTACAGCTTGTGATGGCTTTGTCGTCCGTTTGAAGGTCATAATTCGTACCAAAGGTGGCCAATTCGAACAAATCTAAACTGATTCTAAAATTTGATGTTTTTTCCAAAAGTTTTTGCTTTTGAACAATAAAAATAAAAAAATATAGCGCTTTACTATGTTGCATTATGTATCAGCCACCCTGTATAGTTTAAATTGGACTTCGAACAACAGATTTTTTGCAGAAACTTTTTCATGGACAATCTTATTCAATCGCACATCCCTCTGCTGAGAAGAAAGAAATCGCTGAAAAATATTTTTGTATATTTCGTTATGATGAAGAGGTCTCATCTGGGGTTTGAACCAATACTACCTACTAGACTACGGCGTCTCTATGCCACACTTTAACCGCAATTTAATTAATTGCGAAACAAAGTTAAAGCTGCCATGACTTAGCATAATATTTGCACTTAGAACTGGCATCACATACTGGCTCTGTCGGGCCTTGTTGGGGCTAACATTGCTTTACCGATGTCACTTTTAACAAATGATTTATAATCTTAGATTTCCTAACACAGATGGAGAGTACCCCCAGTAAGATTCTATTTCACACCAACGAATGTATTATTTGTGCAGCCCCTAAGGTGATCAACTTCTTCGTTGAGTTTTTTGGAATTTGGTTAGTTCAAGATATAAGCTTTGCTTACACCAACGAATGAGCTGACCAACTTCTTCGTTGATTCTATTGGTGCTCGATCAGTACAGAGGCTGTATTTACCTGTGGTTCACAACAGCCCGCTATGCATGCTTTGGTAATCCAAGCTAACACTTCGACTTAACCTAATATAATTCATTATTTGCTGCACTAAACTAACTCCTTTCTGGGAATTCTATTGAAGCTGAGATTTGGAACGCATGAAATCCTAACCCAGCCTGATCCTATGGATATAATATAAAACTTGAAAGCCTTGATAAAAAATTTGATTTTGAATTCCAACCACGAACTTAAAAGTTTGCTGACTCCCAAGTATACCGAACATTGAGTAATTTGTGGAATATACATATATGAAGGGGTCTCTTACAAAGAAATATAACACCGTGGACTGATGTGGTTTGTGGGTCATACATCGACGATTTAAGTTAACGCCGCTAGAAAAGTCATACGAGATCAAATCTAGTGCTGATTCTCACCACATTTGTTGAGCATGCCTCAAATCGCAGTATTTCCAATGTGACATGATAGCTGTATGGCAACAGCGTTGTTCTGTTGAAACCACATATGGTTGGTATCAAAATCATTCAATTCAGGCCAGAAGAAGTTCGTAATCATGGGCCTCAAGCAATGAAATTTGGACCGAAGAAGAAGTTTGTAATCATCAGCCTCAAGTACTCTCCTTTAAACTGGTCATAGAAGTGTCGACCGAAATATGGGACCCCCTTCCCAAAATCCACACAAAACAATGACCGTTTTGGGACATAGCAGACGCTATTGGATCTCATATAGATAAACATTGTCCTGAACTCAGCAATTTTATTTGTTAGGAATAGGATCCATCGTTGTAAATGATTTTTAAGTTCATATCAGCGAACACACGTCATTGTCTGTGATAGCTTAACGTCAGGACCTGGATCAGTTGAATTTTGTACGGATGTAGGCTTAAGTCTCCTTAGTCTAAGAGGTAGTGTGTTGGCTTATTAGACGTAAGGGCATGGTTTAACCCCGAGATCAGACATCTCAAACAAAACGAAAAAACGTTCAGCAACTTCTTTTGGAAAAAACTCTGGGAGTAAGTAAAATTGCTGAGAAATGTTTCTCAAAAAGCCTGTCATTCGGAGTCGACTTTAGGTAGGTCCGCCGCTCATGAATAACATTAAGACACAACAGCAGTTTTGTGAGACATACATATATAATTGACCATTACAACCCTTCAGTTAGGATTACGACCTAGCTTCTCACACCACTTATGTTGTGTGCGTTAATTTTATACCTGAGTGGCGGGACCTACAGTTTAAAGTCGACTCCGAACGACAGATTTTTGAGAAGTTTTTCATGGCAATTTTTACTCTCAGAGTCCTTGCCAGAAATCTACTGAGAGGAAGTCGCCGAAGAAATATATTTCGTTTTGATGTCAGTTAAATTTTGTACGGAAGTAGGCTTAAGTCGCCTTAGTCTAAGAGGTAGTGTGTTGACTTATTAGACGTAAGGCCAAGGTTTAACCCCCAGATAAGACATCGGCAACTTCTTCTGGAAAAAACTCTGGGAGTAAGCAAAATTACTGCGAAACGTTTCTCAAAAAGTCTGTCATTCGGAGTCGACTTTAGCTTGGTCCGCCGCTCATGAATAACATTAAGACACACAACAGCAGTTGTGTGAGAAGCTAGGTCATAATTCTGATTGAATAGTTGTAGGGATCAGTTAAGCATGTTATGTAGGCTCAAGTCACAACTTAATATTCAACAAATTACCGTTTACGGAAGCCTGACTTTTTGAAAGGGAAATCGACTGCCTCCAATTTTTCTGGGTACTCTCACAGCGAGGATGTTTCCGATAGATTTCGAAAGCCGTTGAGGTATAGACATCCACTATATTGCCAAAAGATCTCTCAGCAGGACCAGTGATATACTAAAGCTTTGTGTAGCGTATTACTTGCCAGCCTATGATTACGTATGTCTAGCTGTGTTTAGTTTAATTTTATTATACTTCCGTCATGCATTACTCAAAACAATTTTGTTTTTTTTTTATCAGTAGAATAAGTATTTCTGTCCTAAATATAAATTTAAAAATAAAAAAAAAAAACATTTTTTTTCTGATACGAAGGAAGGCATGGTGGAGGGTCTGTCTGTCTGTCTTACTATCGCTGGTTACGTTAGTTTGTCTGGCTTTTTGCATGCTTTTGAATAAGCACAACAGCAATGCAACGACAATAAAAAAAAAAGAATTTCCATTTTTACGATTGTTGGAAATTTGACACCTGATAATTGCTTTTTTGTCATACCCATTCCCCCATACAACCATTACCCATCAACGATGGTGAACATAATTTTTATTTTTTTTGTTTGGTTTGCATTTCTTCTTTGCCTATGAATAAGTTTCTTAAGCCATCTGGGATAACCAAGCATATCGCAAGTTATGCGAAACAAGACAAATAGGAAAATAAATAAATTATTGGTGAAACAAGAAACAAAAAAAACTCAAATTTTGACAAGGCATGCAATGCAATGTGTTGATAATAGAAAACAGTTGAATAAGAAGGAGAAGAAGAAACACAATAATTGTTTAACAAATATTCGAAAAGATTAGAAAACTTGATTTTCGAAAGTTATTAAACGTGTTCCCATTATGAGAAAATATCAATCGATTTAATTATCGATCACTTGAAAATAATAAGTGTTTTTTATAACTGCTTTGATTAATTACGAAGTCATTATTACGTCACTAACTATGAGTACACCAGATATGAAGAAAAATCACCGCACGGTACACATGTATGTATGGAGCGCCAAATATTTATTATCTCACTTCATGTTCACATTTTAGAACGCAGTTCGATATGAAAAATTAAAAATTGCACGGCAAACCAAACTGTTTAATGCCCTACACGCACACATACTATTGATTACTGTAAAGTATTTAATTGAAATCCGAAAAAAAAATGTTGGAAGTAAAATTTTAGAATCAGTTTAGATTTCTTCGAATTGGCCACCTTTGGTACGAATTATGGCCTTCAAACGGCCGAAAAAGTCATCACAGTCTACACGAAAGTGGCTCTGCGGTATTTTGGCCCATTCCCGATGAAGCGCCGTCTTGAAATGATCGACGTTTTGGTATTTTTTAGTGAGAACCTTACTCTCTAAAATGCCCCAGGCACAAAAGTCCAACGGATTGAGATCTGGAGATTTTGGTGGCCAATGAAGCGAGAAACCTCCTTTTTAAGCCATTTTTGGTTGACGCGTGCTGAGTGGGGTGGTGCTGAGTCCTGTTGGAATGTCCATGGTCTGCGGCCGAAGACATTTTCCCGGTAATATTCTGCAATTATTTTTACCCAACGGTCGATGAATACGAGCAGGGAGCGACCATCACCATTACATTACCTTCGGCGGCGCTTGAGTTCTGATGGCCAATCGCAGGTGTAAATTTTCCGCTGACCTTTATGGCAAGTAAAGCCGATCATTTTGTTTGTTCACAAACTACTCAATTTGGAATGGCTTCTCATCGGAGAAAACCAAATTCGATAACTGGCCACTTTCGTGCAAGCGAAGTAACTCCTTGGCTCTTTCCAGTCTTACTTTTTTTTGTCCATCGGTGAGCTCTTGCTCTTTTTGGAACTTCAACAGCTTTAGTCCAAACTCATTTTTCAATATGTGTTGCATTCGTTCTCGCGATATGTTCAGCTAACGAGCAATTTTTCTACCACTGCCGCATGGATGTCGATCAAATCTGTTCTTTACTTTTCGGATCATTTCTGGTGTTGTTACCGTTTATTTTCGTCCACTTTTTGGAAGCGATGCAGCTCTGCCAGTATCACGTTAACGATCAATGGTACGAGAAACAAAAAATTTATTCACATTTAAATACTGGAGGACTCTAACGATAGCCATCTGTGGTTTTCCAGCCAAATATAATGCAATCACACCATCACACTGGAATTCCATTACGAATAACTTCTTTTCTGAATGCAATAGATCAAAATGCTTTTGTAAGCTTGTTAATAATAAAATGAACTGTCGCTGGAATTAATCTGTCAGCTGTTAGACGAGCGGTTTACAAATGATAACAACCTGAAGTTGGTTGCAATACATTTCAGCCACCCGCTAATGTGAGTTCTTTGATATGGAAAGCATTTTTTTTATTTCTATAAAAATTAAAGGGTAATCAAAGTGGTCTGTAAGTAGTCCAACACCTTTATTGTATAACAGAGGTATGCATATATAATCTTATCAGTATTACTGATTATTTAATTGTTTTTTAATGTTTTATCAGTTTGTACTTGCTTCAGACTGAGTTGTATCCCTTAAGTTCCCTTAAGTGTTGTATTCTTTTTAAGGCGTTATCTTCTAGCAAGTCATGTTTAACTCATATCACAATACTTGTTGAAATACAATTTTGTGGTTGTTGTTATTGTATTTGTTAAACATTAATATATTGGATTTATTGAAATCGCCATACAACAGAACAAACAGTATAACTGACCTTTAGTAACAATTCTTGTGTTTTTATTCTGTTCTGCCATCGACTGATATTTTAATAATAAAATAATCATGACTTTTATATTTTTTTTCTGTGTTTAAATTGCAAGAAATTATTTTCAAGAAAATTGAAGCGATTATTGAAATAATCACAATACCGAAAGTAAATAGATAAGAAGTAGTGCGTACTCTACGCTCCTTGCGGTAAATGGTGCAAATGTTTGTAGGCCCCACATACAACACAATTTTTTTTATATTTTATTTGAATGTTTATCAAGGAAAGTAATTTTCATCTAACCATAACCAAACTAATCTTATCGTTTGTGCTATGATACCATTTGGAAATGTGTAAATCATCCAAGACATGATTTTTTTCTTTTTTCTTACGTCGAGGAGAGCCAAATGTACTTAACCGCACCATGGAGGAAGTCGTCACGTGCTCTGTGTATTGGGCATTAACTCACTAAATCCCCCCCTCGTACCGTGGACTGTTGTGCTCACTCCGGAACTACGGTGGTATAACTTCGCAGTGGAGTCCTTTTGGCTCTTTGGCCGCCTTCATGGTCACATCCGCGCCCGGATTGCGTATTGAAGGAGAGTTCTGTCTCCAGTATTCCTTTCATCCACTTTCCCGAGTTGGACCTCGTTTGATAAGTGAGCTAGTGCCATCTATGCCGGCGTGCCTACACGCTTCGCAGCCTCCTGATCTCTATTCATGAGTCTCAGAATGCACTCCACGAAATTCACCACTAACCCCGACAATTTTAGCGGCCTCTATCTTTCCGATCATCGACGTCAGTGCAGTGCGATAGCTCTGCCAGCGTGCACATTCGAAAATAGTGTGTTCTGCATTATCAATTACCTCCCCTTCCGCGTAAAGGCAGTAAGGGGAGGTGTTCTTGCCCATTCTGTTCAGATATTTCCTAAAATATCCGTGGCCCGATAGCATCTGTGTAACGTAATAATTTACTTCTCCAAATTTCCGACCGATCCATGGCTTTATGTCCGTAATAAGTCTCGCGGTCCACCTTCCACTATCCTCATCGTTCCATCGTCGTTGCCATTCTGAAATGGTGTTTTCCTTAAAGTGACCGGTTATGTGATTTCCAGCCGATTTCGCTGTTTGTTCTCAAGTTCCTCAAAAATCTGTCATTCAGAATCGTTGTCGAAAATGTAAATCTCTACAATCCTGCTAAACTTAATATCCACCACATGGACGGTTGTAAACCTGACTAAAGTGTTGTAATGATCAATTAGTGAAGTTAAGTAAGTTGTGTTCGTTCGGACACGTTGCCGAATAGGGAGAATTTGAATTATATGTTTACGCACACGGTGTTAAAACTGACGATCTACAAGGGAGATAAGCAAATTATTAGCCATTCAGTATGAGTATTGAAAAATTCAGTACTTTAGTACTTTTTTCAGTACTTTTTCACTTCAAAAATACCACAGTGCCTCCCGCGACGCTTTCAGTACTTTTTTTATTATTACACATTTTATGTCTTGTGCTTTTCAACTATTAATCCAACATGGTCAATGCAATGCTAAAGTAGAATTAGTCCTT